>CAMXCT020002647.1:0-91587 GCA_947184155.2 Cladocopium goreaui
CATTTTAGATATGTTCCTAATACATGAGATACACACTCATGTGTGTGTGTGTGTGTGTGTGTGGTGTATAGTATATCTATATAATTATATATATATATGTATAATAAAGTAAAGGCTAGCTACTAGTGGTCCATCAGCAGGCAGCAACCTGAATTTTGGCAGCATGACCAGCATTTGATGTGAAGGCATAGCACCAGCCCATCCCCAGCACCGAAGATGACTGGATTGGTGGGCACCTGGCGGTATATGGCACCAGAGGTCGTGAGGCGTTCTCAGTACAACGAGAAAGTGGACATCTACTCCTTCAGTTTGATTTTGTACCTGATTTTCTCAGGCCGGCAGCGGCTAGGCTGCAGATGAAAATGATTATTTGTAGGAAGGCACCTGTGGGATGTCCAGGTTGAAGTATCCTGATGAAAGATCCTTCGATAATAGGTAGGTATGGTCCATGTTTACCTCAAAACAATAATGCCATGGTGGCCTTGAGGTTGTGTGATTTTGAGACATCGTTTGCCACCAAGGCCCTGGTATGCTTGGGGCAATGACGGGGAAGCCATTTTGAAGGCCTACGTCGAAGGTTGGGAGACCGGGATATCCGGGGGACATTTCGATCGTTGCCAAGATGTTGATCAAATCAAATCCCATGCCCATTTCGGGTCTACACCAAAGATATCCAAAGATTGCAGAGTTGAACATCAAGTCATAGCGTTAAGGATTATCGGGATTATCCATCATGATGCCATGATGCCCCAGAAAGTCATAAACCATCATATATACCTATCATAATTAATTAAACAAATCAAGCAAAGTTGAAACACCCAGGGTCTCCGCGGGTCTCCCACGAGGCAAAGAACCTCGACCATCTCTTGACTCCGTGGGAAGTTGTGAGCTGCAGGGCTTTTTACCAAAGCTTTGGCACAGAGATGCAGATCAACGACCTTCGGCAGAGCAATGTGTGGAACGGCTTTCACTGATGAAACCGCCTGGTCTGAAGCTCGGATACGCACTAAGCTTGGCAGCATGTTGGACTTTTGTCGCTTTTGCTCCTGTCCAAGGGGTAAACATACAGAGACAATCAATAAAACATGAAGCACATAGTTCCCCACTAAGTCGTTTATGACATGATGGATTTTCATAGATTTTCTAGCTGATAGGTGCAGGGTATAGTTCTGCTAGATGAAACTGCCAGGATTTGCCAACTTGCCAACTTCCAACGTCAGGAGGGACACCATGCGACTCTGCACTCCCTGGACTAAGCGCTTCAGTTGGCGCCAGTGAGCCAATGCCGCGATTGGTTTGAGTGGAATTCGACGCCGGCTCAGCATGCATCAGAATTGGGTTTGTTGTAGATCAATGCAGAAATGATAATGACATGTGTTTTATAGATAATGACAATGATTTATACTGATTATACTGTATGTGTTTAATTTATGTTATATTATATTATATTATATATTATATTATATTATATTATGTTATTTAAATTATGTTATACCTATAAGTAATATATCATTTGCTTCGGATGTTTGAAACATGTTTGTTGATGGGGGTTACCAGGTTGATGTCGTAGCCATATTATGTTTATGTTGCAGAATTGAATCAATAGCTAGTTACAGCTTCCAAGAACCCCATGCTTCGGATGCATGTTGCAAACAACTGCGACTGGCAAATGCGAAGGAAATTTGAAGATTTGCACGCCTCCAATGCACAGCATAAGAAGGTTTTGGCAACCACTGCCTTCCGTAGCTTCTTGTGCGACACCTGGTACTGTATACAGGGATAGGTGTGGCCAACTGCTTGCACAGCGACGTGTTGCATGCTGTGGGATTTGACAGCAGACGGCATTGATTGATGAAGACGGTTTCTGTTTAAAGGCTTCGTCCTTTGAAGTATTTAATGCCAGGGGAAAAGCCTGCCTATGTGTTCGTCCGTCCTGAAAGGGTAATCAATAGATAGAATAGACCTGAGTGTGGCCTGAGGCGCTTCTTTCCTCTGACTGCCAGAGAATGTCTGGAAATGTCAAACTCATCAAGGGCAGCAGCCAGGGTGAGACAGGCAAGAAAAAAAAACGCGGTTCGACACTTGGAGTTGCTGGCATGCGAGAAGCTGCAAGTTTTTCAGCATGTTGTGGCCATCTGGCCACCATTTGAGATCAGGGAGGATCTCAGCTGCAGCGGGGAAACACGATATTGATACTTTGAATCTGTGCACACTAACCGTCACCAACCACAGGAAGTCAAGTCGGGTGATTTTTTGTCTTCCAAAAAATCTTGAAAACATAGGTCCCCCATGGGTCTCAAACCCATTTATCCATTGGTTATGGCCCGGTTATGGCAGGTGCTCCACGGCCGCGTCATTGGCCAGAACGAGGCGGTGACCGCAGTGGCCAAGGCTGTGCGACGTGCCAGGGCTGGGTTGAAACCTGACAGCACTGAGGCGGGGGTAAAACAACATCTGGTTATTTAACATAGCCATGGAAAATCACCATGTTCAATAGGTAAACCATCTATTATAAATGGGTGATTTTCCATGGCTATGTTAAATAACCAGAGGGTAACATGATGTAACACTCTGGTAATTTAACATACCGGTAGCTATTGAAAATGGCCATAGAAATAGTGGATTTACCCATGAAAAATTGTGATTTTCCATAGTTATGTTAAATTACCAGAGGGTAACACACACACATATATATATATATATGTATAATATATATTATATATATTATACTGGGTAAATTACTGAAAGAAAGACCTCACTGCGACTGAAGCCTGGAATCATAGTTAATGAGGGAAATCATCCCAAAATGGCCTTAATTCAGGTTAGTGAAATATTATGATTTACCCAGATAGGCAATCAAAGCAGCCATGAACTGCTGAATGTCGCAAATTTTTGTGACCATAAATTTGCAATTATAGATGATTTACAAAGCAGTACTTCTTAGGAATCTCTAGGAATAAAATAGGTTTGGGCATAATTGAGGAAAAATCGGAATTATCGGTTCTAACATCCTCTAACCTTACAGCTGTCATAACTGAGGTGTCCAATCGAATGATTTGTTGCTTTCAATGCTCAACATGGCATGATGATCCTACGTGACTTTAATCGTTTGTGAGATTTGTTTGCCAACCAGTGGTATTGGGAATGAACCCATGTCAATTGCATTGAATCCAGCCATTTGATCCTTTTCCCATCTTTCCACCGTTGTTCAGGGTTGATCTGTGGTAGGCTAGATTAGGCTAGTATGTTGATGGTTTGGTTTCCATGTTGGATTTGTGGGCAAGCCTGGTGGACGTGTTTGTGCATCAAGGAAGAACCCAAATCGGCCCATTGCCTCCTTCATTTTCTGCGGACCAACAGGCGGGAGCGTGTTGGAACACCTTGTTTATCTGAGAGTTTTGTGTCACAAGTTGTGTCGTTCATGGTCCTCCTAGGCGTGGGCAAGACAGAACTTTGTAAAGCTTTGGCCGCAGCCTACTTTGGCAAGGAGGTGCGTCCGGGAAGGGGAAAGAACTTAGCCGGCTTTGGGAACCAGTGGTAACATGTAATTTGGTGTTTCATTCAAATTCCTTACAGTGACTGGCCCCGAAATTTATCAAGTTGAAACTTTAAGTAGCAACCGGATGCGTTCAAGAAAGACGGTCCTAGAAGCTCAAGTCACATCCCTGAAGAGCGAGGACAAATGCTGAAACATGCTGAAACCACAGTCAAACAAGGGGCCAATACCCGGGGCAAGGGTTATTTGATGCAATTTGCCACTTGTCGCCGCCTATATGGAGTGAAACAAAATGAAATAGCCCAGGTTTTTCTAGGCCCATCGGGTCAGGGTGCTAACAGGTGCCTCCTTCAACTGCCACGCCACGTTTCAGGAAGCCATGATCCGATTGGATATGTCCGAGTTCATGGAGCGACACACCGTGTCCAAGCTGATTGGAAGCCCTCCCGGCTACGTCGGCTATGACGAGGAGAGCCAGTTGACGGATGGCATCCGCAGAAAGCCCTACAGCTGCGCTGCCGCATTGGAGACGTTCCCAGGAAATCCCAGGAACACGGTCTTGGGATGTTTTGCGATTGAAGATTTGCAAGGCATACCCGGCATAGCAGCTAAATGTCACAAGCTGCCACTACCAAGTAGTATGAATACGATAATTGTATATAATATTGTATACTTCGGCATGTGTTTGTCATTCATTGTCAATGTATGTCAATTGAATATCAGAGTCACAAGTTATTTGTGGATTTTGTGGCACAACTTTTGGCTGCCTGAACTTTCGAACGCCAAGGTTTGGTGCTCTTCGATGAGGTGGAGAAAGCACACCCTGATGTCTTCAACCTTATGCTCCAGATCTTGGAGGCAGGGCTCAGAGCCAATATTCAACTCCTGACATCCCACAGATGATGCAATTGATATGCTATGTTGATGTATGTTGCCATTCTGAGTGATATATATACGCACGAAGATACATATATTATGTGAATGCATGAATATAGTATATAATCATGTATTTTAGGATCCCCGCATCGCTTATGGACTCTGTGCGTCAGGATGGACGGCTCACAGACTCGAAGGGCCGAGTGGTCTCCTTCAAGAACGCGCTGATTATCATGTGGCTTGGCAGCGTTGGTTGCAGGCAATTTATGTCATATGTCCATATTTGAGCATATTTGAATATATTTGAGCTATACGTGCTGCTGTAGATACCTGTAGATAATGTAAATGTGAGTCATGTGAGATATGCATTTTTTGAAAACTGCTCTTTCTTACTATGTTCCTACATGTGTGACTTAATTTTATTTACTATGTTTACATATATATCTAAATCTAAATCTATATAAACTATATTCTATTGTATTCTCTCACTAGGTTTGTTTGCTCTCATAAGCCCTTAAAAGAAAAGCGCCGCAGCGAGGACTTCCAACGTGGGCGCGAAGGCCATCGAGAAGGGTATCCAGGGCGGAGGTGGCATTGGCTTCTCCGGCCTCGAGGATGGTGAGGACGCGGAGACCTCCAGCTACAAACGCCTCAAGACGCTGGTGTTTGATGAGCATCTCAGCGAAGTTTCCAGGGGAGATGAAGAATTATAGGAATGAACAAAAGACAAGACTTGGATAGGAATGTAAGGGAAATGTAAGGGAAATCAGTGAAATCGCACATGATTTTCATTAGCCAACAACTTGATATTCGGATGTCCTGAGAACGGGGCTTTCCAGCATTCTCCAACAAAAACTTGCCATTTCAAGGGAATAATTACAGCCCGTATGAATTTATCAGTAGACCTCGGGATACACAGCACAATTTTGGACATTTTGGACAAACCAATGTATCAAGAATGGAACAGGAATGGCTATGCGGCTATACAATATGGACATATATGGACAGAGGGTCATTTTGGCGGCTCGTGAGGCTCAAGAACTTCTTCAAACCAGAGTTCCTGAATCGATTGGATGAGGTCGGTGGATGTCGGAGGGGTGGAATGCTAAGGAACCACCGGTGATTCGCTACCGTCAAGCAACTCTAGTAACGTTAGTAACTGCAGTGCTGTTGATGGTGCTGATGGAATCCTAGGCCTATGGATGCCTATGGCATTCCTAAGACAAAGGCTATCCAGAGTGTCATAGGGGGTGGCCCAGGGACACACCAAGAATATTCAGATAAGTATCACAGATATACAACAGTCCTGGACTCGGATGAGGATGTCCGAACTTTCTGCATTCACATTTGCAAGTTTTTTCAGGCCTTTAATAGTAACACTTTGTCAATTTAGGAACATTGTTCAAGCAGAAGCCTTTTGGGGGTACCTTTTGAGGCACTGAAAAATCCACAAGCCGACGAGTTTACGATGTTCTCAGGTGATTGTCTTCAGATCACTCACCAAGCCAGAAGTGAGTCAGATCGCGGAGCTGGAGTGGCTCTTGATAAATTTTGGAATGGGAGGATATGGGCAGAATTTTTGCAGGAATCATACGAGCATAAATAGATATAAATAGCATAAATAGACACATAAAGTGTCACAAATGTAAATGAGAATAATTGCAATAGTCAATTGAAGACGTTCTTTCAGAATTAAATCATATTGTTGGCGCATGGTGTGGCCCAGGGAGTGGCAAATTTTCCCATTTGCAAATGCCCAGGTTCAAGAAGACCTTCAGCCGTACCAAGGAGAGAGGCGTCTCGAGGGCGACCAGTGAGGTTTATGGTGCCATATGGTGCCTATGTATAGCACATCATTTGTCATTCGATATCATTCGCGTATATTCAAGGCAAAGGCTTAAGGCAGTTTTAAATCATGTCAAAGCATTTTAATGTTGATATTAATGTTTATATGTAGCTTGAGAACTCAGAATTACTATTGCTACGTATTGCTACATGTAATGTTTGTTTTGTTGTGCGACCTTTTAATGTTTGCGCTGTCCGACGGCTGCAAAAACCTGGAGTGTGACGGGGCATCCCGACAGGCATCCACCTGCGGATGACCGACAAGTTCAAGCAAAAGGTGCCTTCCTTTTTTGACTGGCGACATTATGCTACATTGCCACATATTGCCACTTCCAAAGAACATCAAAGAACTATCACAACTTGTGCCAATGAATGTCAATGAATGTCAATGACCACCTTTGGGGACCATAGTATGCCATTGTTGTTATTTGATGACTGTTTTAAGCAATCAGTGACAGAATGGCCCCGAATGTGAATCGCCACATCCCCGTGCGGAGGTCGTAGATGAGGGCTTTAACCCCACCTACGGCGCGCGGCCCTTGCGGCGGGCAATCATGCGATTGGTGGAAGATGAGTTGGCGGAGTCGTTTTTAAAGGACAGCGACCAAAAGTGGTCAGATAGTGGTCAGTTGGAGGGCACGTACCCTCCAATCATTGGATAGATATTGGATTAATTTCAAAGGAAAAATCCGAAAATTGGAGAAGACCCTAGTATTTGATGGGGAAACCCCTGCATCCTAATGATCCAAGGATTTGAACATGTGGAAAACTGTAGAACTCATCAAGTCCATGAGAGGAACTAAGTTTTTCGATGGTTTTCATGTTTAGTGTTGGCAGATGTCGAGTGGGCGCATAGCATGACAGGGAGTGGTTTTATGAAATTTGAAGGGGGGTTGGTGACAAGGAGCCCACTAGAGAGGGCGAGCATATCCTGATGGATGTGAATGCAGACGGAAACGCGTGGACCTAAGACTCCATTCACAGGTCCAAACGAATTACAACCCTGGAATTCTTTGAATGGGCATTTGTTTCTACCAAATTTCACATCGAAATAACCGCAGATTGAAGCACTGCTTGCCCCTCAGGTCTTGATTCTTCGAGACCAGCCTGCTCCGGAGGGCGAAGCCGAGGGTGAGGAGATGTTGAGCGTGCATTGTGTTGTAAATGTATGTAAATGTTGTACCCTCATCACGAAGACTAAAAGATTTCAGATACAGTAGCAAGTAGTAATACCATGTAATACCTGCCTTTACCTGTCTTTTTTTATGCGCAGGCATACCATGGCATACCTTTGAAATCTTTTCGCCGGGCAGATCCATTGGACCAGGAGATGAAAGTGGTAGAGACGACAGCCGCCTAAATGACAGCAACCTCGAGTTTTGACCTGTACTGTTAATGGGAGCCGTGCATCTAGACCAAGTGCGCGTGTGGAAAAATGTCATTGAAGATGGAACTGTCCCTGAGTTCAGGATTTGTGTTTGTGAAGCGATGCAATGACTAAGAATTCTCAGGCATATATACTGTATATAAGGGTATGTTTGACCCTACTTTTGGTACTTATTTGGAACATGACCCATTGTAAGGCAATATGACTACGGGATCCTATGCAAGTCCCATGCATTTTTGCGACACGAAATGCACCTGAAGGAAACACTGCTCAAACTATCTCGCAGAGACAGGACTGGATGAATGAACTCTTTGCCCAAGTTTTTCGGAGCAAAACTTTGGGCCCAGTCAGATCAGTCAGTGAGTGTCACTGCAGTGTCACATGGTCGTGGTCCATTCATGGTCCATCCATGGTATTCTGCTTCCGACAGAGCCACGGCCGGTGCCGCTGGGGAGCACGGCGAAGCTGCCAGCGAAAGGCAGGGTGAATTTTTCCAGGGAATGGTGACGTCTCATCAAGGTGCTTAAAACATGCTTTAAAGTCTTAAAACATGCATCCCCGAAGCTGCACGAAGAGCAGGCGTTTTGTTTTGGCAGATCCCAGTGTGCGGGTCGAACTTGTTTTGGGCACGACTCCCGGGATTAACTATAGACATTGAATTTACAATGTGTGTGTGTGTGATTGTGTGTGTGTGTCACTTTTCACTTCAAGGCTGAACCAAGCCTAATCGCCTTGGTTAGATAGCCTGTACACCATGGGTGCCGTGTGCAGCGAAATTGCCAAAGCTGAGCCCCTCAGAGATGAGATGCAACCAAGTCCGCACAAAGCAACTGATGGCTGTCAATTGAGAGATGCCCCTGCGGAACTCTCATCCGGGCCAGTGGCTTTGTGTAGCTTGAGCGATTCTCTCGGGGATGCCAATGTTTTGAGTGCAGTGAGTACCCAAATCGGTCTGGATTCCAAAGATGATTTTTCCGAGCAGAGCTTTGCATCGATCTCCAGAAACCTCAGAGACCTGTCCTTGCTGGTGGACCCCAAGGAAGTCATTGTAAAGAAGGAACTTTGTACCACCTGCAAGAGCACAGTGTCCATTGCAAGCTGGAAAGGCAACTTGATTGCGGCAAAACAGCTGAAGGTGGATCTTGAGGAAGACTGGGAGAGCAAAGAGAACACCATGAAGGAATTGATGAATGAAATTACCATCCTCAGTGAGATCAGTCATCCCTGCTTGGTCAAGCTTCTTGGGGCCAACCTGGATTCAGCCGAGCCGCTTATTCTCACTGAGCTGCTTGAGAATCAAGATGTGGAGACACTTGAATGCAACATCAAGCCACAATTTTCAGGGAAGTCTTGATTGAAACAGTCCAGAAACATCCTGAAATCTAAAGCATGCAATGCATTGGAATGCTGTCGAACTCATTTCGCAGTTGTTGCTGATGCACAAACATGGCAATAGTTGGCTATGCAGTGGTATGATGCGTACAATAATTACTACTCTTCGATGTAATGCTATGTGAGCGGCTCTTTTAGTGAGATCCTTCTAGAAGGTTTGTTCAAAGGCTAAGCTGAAAGGTCAAGCACAGTCATAGTCCCAGATGCAGTGTGGCAATAGTCTATGTATGTCTATGAAAGTATTTAATTTAATTTCAGATGGAGTGCATGCGTCGTGTCCAATTTCATTTAAGATCAGCTTCTCAGTGAAATCATCCCCTTCAAACATCTTTGAACTGCCGGAGATCTTGCTGCAAGGACCTACATGCTCAAGCAGAGGACTTCCTCCGTCGAGGGTGTCTTCAAGCCGCATTTCAGCTTGGCAATGCGTTGGGCTTTGAATACTTGTGAGGCATTGGCGTATTTGCATGGCCTGTCACATCCCATCATCCACCGCGACCTCAAGCCGTTGAACATGTTTCTCACAAGGAGTTTGGAGGTCGCTTGAGCGGTTTGGATGATTCAATATGATTCAGATGATTCATGTATGCACTTCGGGTTGCCATTCCATGTTTGGGTAGAGGAATTGGATGGAATTGGTCACTGGGTGGATGTGGGTGGGCAGGGACATGTCGAATGCATGCATACACATGTGTGACGACAACACCTGGATTTCAAAGAAGCCATGCCGATAAAGCAGCAGTCCACAAGTGTGAACGCCCCCCCTCATTCTAAAACTGCGTGGGCAGCCTTCAAGAAGAAGAGCTATCCAATCTTTGGATATTTATGGTTTGTTGTGGCCCTAGAGGCTATGTAAAGCTGTCGATATGGATGGATCAACAGAGTCTGGAGTGGGTCATAGCATGATAGGCATGATGCAAGAAGGATCCAGAATGGGAATGCTCATGTATATAGTATGATGTATGTATATAATATGAGAGCAACCGTCAAAACTCGCGGATACTAAGATATGTATTGGCTGGACATTGGTTTTCAGAAGATGCAAAAAACTGAGGTTAGCGGTGGGACCTTTACAAATAGCGATACCCCATTGAATAATTAATAATGATATTTAATTTCATGATATGTCATGAGTGTTGATTTCGTCAAGTGCTCGCATCGATGATAGACTTGGGCTCATGTTTGAAAGAAAAGGAAAGGAAAAGGAAGGGAAAAGGACAGGAACAGGAAAGGAAAATGAAAGAGAAAAGACAGGAAAAGGAAAGGGAAATCAAAGCGGAAAAAAAGGAAACAAAAGGAAAAGGACAGATAAAGGAAAGAAAAAGGAAAGAAAAAGAGAAGGAAAAGAAAAGAAAAGTGAAAGGAAAGGGAATGCAAAAGGAAAGCAACAGTTTTACAAGCAAATGATAATGCACTCGCCTGATTCTGCAAAAAAAACGCGTCGATTTTAGCGATACAATAGCGATGCCTTAGCGATACCCAAGCGATACCGAAGTTCTCCCAAGTGCACAAGATCCCCAACTACGTGCACTTGTGCTTCTACTTCTACTGCTACTTCTGCTACTTCTACTACTTCTACTTCAACCACTACTACCACCACAACTATCGCCACTACTACTAATTGCTGCTACTGCCACGACCACTAACGCTACCACTACTACCACTACTACCACTACTACCACTACCACTACCACTACTACTACTACTGCTACTACTACTACCACCACCACCACCACCACCACCACGACTACAATTACGACGACGACTACTAGTACTACTACTACCACCACTATTTTTACCAATAGTACCGCGCAAGGCGGTGGCGGATGTTTCAAAAATAGAAAAGTTGTGAATCACGGATGGCAGAGCGAATCCACTGATGGACCGAAAGGTGGTTGGAGCTGTGTTTTTTTTGAGTGGCTGCAATGGTTGCAGTGGTCACCTGGTCGGTCACCTCACCCACAACTGCTGGATGTAGTGTGGCGTAGTGCAGCTGTAGTTGTAGTTGTAGTGTAGTGGAATTGTAGTTGTGGTGTAATGTAATTAGTGTAGTGTAGTGAAATGTAATGTAATGTAATGCAATGTGGGGTAGGGTAGGTAGTGTAGTGTAGTGTAAATGAGTGTAGTGTGCTGTGGTGTGGTGTAGTGTGGCGTAGTGTAGTGTAGTGTAATGCAATTAGTGTAGTGTGTAGCGTAGTGTAGTGTCGTGTCGTGTCGTGTAGTGTGTTGTGTAGTGTAGTGTGTTGTGTAGTGTGGTGTAGTGTGGTGTAATGCAATTAGTGTAGTGTAGTTGCAGTTGTAGTTGCAGTTGTAGTTGTAGTGTAGAGTAGTGTTATGTAATGTATTGTAGTTGTAATTGTAGTTCTAGTTGTAGTTGTAGTGTAGGGTAGTGTTATGTAATGTCTTTTAGTTGTAGTTGTAGTTGTAGTTTGTGTAGTGTAGTGGAGTGGAGTGGGGTGTAGTGTAGTGCAGTGTAGTGTAATGTAATTAGTGTAGAGTATTGTGGTCTTATGTAGTTGTAGTTGTAGTTAGTGTGATGTGATGTAGTGTAATGTAGTGTAGTGTAGTGTCATTAGTGTAGTGTAATGTAATGTAGTGTAGTTGCAGTGGCAGTTGCCGTGGCAGTTGCTGTTGTAGTTGTAGTTGCAGGTGTAGTGAAGTGTCATTCAGTGTAGTGTAGTGTGGTGTGGTGTGGTGTGGTGTAGTGTAGTGTAGTGTAATTAGTGTAGTGTAGTGTAGTGTAGCGTAGTGTAAATGTAGTATTGTTGTATTTGTAGTTAGTGTAGTGTAGTGGTATGTGGTGTAGTGTAGTGTAGTGTATTATGATGCAGTGTAGCGTAGTGTAAATGTAGTATTGTTGTAGTTGTAGTTGTAGTTAGTGTAGCGTAGTGTAGTGTAGTGGAATGTAATAATGTAGTGTAGTGTAGTGTAATGTAGTGGAGCGTAGTGTAATTGAGTGTAGTGTAGTGGAGTGTAGTGGAATGTAGTGTAGTGTAGTGTAATGTAGTGAAGTGTAGTTTAATTGAGTGTAGTGTAGTGGAATGTAGTGGAGTGTAGTGTGCAGTGTAGTGTAATTGAGTGTAGTGTAGTGGAATGTAGTGAAGGTGTAGTTGTGGTTGTAGTGTAGTGTAGTTGTAGTGTCGCGAAACGATATCTAAACGTCCAAAAGTGGTGGAACCCCTGCTGTTTTTAACATTTTGACTTGGAAATGTGCTTCGCGCCGCAACAGCGTGCACTTTTTCGACATCTCAACTTCCAAAAGTGGTCCGGAGCTGAGGTGTTTTGTACATTTTGACTTGGAAATGTGCTTCGCGCCACAACGGCGTGCACTTTTTCGACATCTCAACTTCCAAAGCTGGTCCGAACGTGAAGTGTTTTTTGCTTTTTCACTTGCAAACGTGCTTCGCGCCACAACCGCATGCACTTTTTCGACATCTCAACTTCCAACAGTGGTCCGAACCTGGTGTGTTTTATACTTTACTTCGAAATGTGCTTCGCGCCACAACAGCGTTCAATTTTTCATCTCTCATCTGGCCAGCTAGCTCCGCACCCGCCGCTTTAGCGAGCCTACTTGTCGACCCTCTTTCTTCTGAGACTTTCTCTTTTGTGATATTCTTTCTTCTTCTCTTCTCTTCTCTGACTTTGCGTTTCATGTGTCCATATTGTCGGAAGTTTGTCTTCTCTACTACTACTACTACTACTACTCCTGCTGCTACTGCTACTGCTACTGCTACTGCTACTACTACTACTACTACTCGTACTCCTACTACTACTACTACTACTGCTACTGCTACTGCTACTGCTACTGCTACTAGTAGTAGTAGTAGTAGTAGTGGTAGTAGCAGTAGTAGTAGTAGTAGCAGTAGTAGTAATAGTAGTGGTAGTAGTAGTACTACTACTACTACTACCACCACCACCACCACCACCACCACGACTACGACTATGACTACGACTACGACGACAACGACGACGATGACGACGACGACTACGACGATGACGAAGATGACTACGACTACGACTACGACTATGACTACGGCTACGATTATTAGATTTCCTTCTGCTATCACTGGATTGTGCTACTAGCCTTGCTAATATTTCTAGTGCTTCTAATTTCTTAGTACTATTTTTACTATTACTAGCGCTGCTAGCATTTCGAGTACTCTCAATATCTTGGTAGAATTAATAGTAGCACACACGAGCATGACTAGTAGTACAAATACAATATCATATCTACTTTAGCTGCCTTTAGCTTTAGCGATACCCCCTGTAAATCAATATGGCACAATGATGTCAAAATTGCTACGAAACTGTGGTTAGCGATGGAACCTTTCCAAATTATGCTGATGCCCTTTTCATGAACAAGGAGTTTTGACAGCCGCACATATAGCTATATGAAATTCAACGCATTTCAACACGCTGTCAGGTGAAAATCGGTGACTTTGGCCTTGCAAAGGTGATGCCTTCGAGGTGCTCACAGAGAGCTGATCTCCAAAAGGAAGGAAACATAAACAAAGATTCGTATGACAAATCATGTCCTTCCCCTCATTTGTGTGGTTACCTAAATCTTAACAATCAGATGTGAATTTGTCCTTTCCGTTCACAGGTTTTTGGTGGTGGGCTGGGTTGAATTGTTGCAGAATGTTGCACATGCAAAACAGCCGCCTCTGAAGGAGCGACCGGGCACCAAAGATGTCTGGGGGCGTTGGCACATGGCGCTACATGGCGCCAGAAGTGGCGCGCTACGAGCAGTATGACGAAAAGATCGATATCTTTGCTTTCAGTTTGATCCTCTACTTCATTTTCTCTGGGACGCAGTGCCTTTGAGCGGTTCATGACGTGGTGGGCCGGTTCGTTCTTTGATCCACTTGAGGATCTTGAGGTGGTTGACTATGCTGGGTCAGGTCCTCCCCATTCCCGAAGGGCCTGTAAAGCCCGCCCGTAAGGGCTCATAAGGCCTGTAAGCCCGTAGAGGCCCGTATAGAGGCCCGTATAGAGGCCGGAAGGCCCGCAGAGCCCGCAATGCTATCATCCATGAAACAGCCGCCAGAAAGTTCCACTTGTGGAAGGCAGCGCAGCGTAGTGTGGCAAAATTATTTTCTTCGAGTGAACCCCACCAACTGACACGTTACGACATATATTCTAACATTCTATCTGGCATTTTTTCTGACATTCCATCTGACAGGGTTGGTGGCAGATGTTCCGGTCCTGCGCGCCCAGACTGAGCTGGAATAATAGGAGGTAATGTTAGACAGTGAAGAGCGTAGCAGCCACACACACACATATATATATATACATAGTAGGAATTGTGTTGGAAAGCCAAGATCGTAGCAGCAAAAACGTAGTAGGAACTAGTGTTTGAAAGCCAAGAGCGAAGCAACAACAAACAGGAAGTTATGTTGGCAAGCCAAGAGCATAGCAGCAAGAATGCAATAGGAAGTCATGTTAGACGGCCAAGAGCGCAGCAACAACAAACATAATAATTAATGTTGGATACTGATTCGTGTAGGCCCCCCCCCTCTCCTCAAACACATTTTCTTGGGGATCAGGTCTGGTGAACTCAGCATGATCAACTTAAGTAATGTTTTCACCTCAAAGAATCTATTGATAAGAAAGGATTTCAATTGAAATCAATTTACTTTCATTTCATTTGAATTTACTTTCGACTGATTTTCCTTTTAAATTTATTAAACAAACTCCCCACAAATTTTTGTGCACGATAGGGTGCCATCCAAACAATTACATTATTGAGGATCTGGGTCACTCATATGGGGTACCCCCTTGAAAAATTGTTTGGTTGCTGCTTTTTTAACAAGGGTTTAAGGCAGCTAATGAATTATTTGGAGAACCTTGCATTTTCAACTCTTTAAAATGGATATTAGGGGTCTTGTAAAAACCCCGAACCCTTCCAAATGGTTTTTCCACACGTTATCGTTTTTTCCTCTTATCGTTTTTCCAAGCGCTGGCTTCACACCTTGACCAAAGGATTCACATGAGCGAGGAAAGGGAGAAGGAAAAGGAAGAGTAAAGGAAGGGAAAAGAAAGAATAGGAAAGGGAGAGGAAAAGGAAAGGGAAAGGAAAAGGAAAGAAATAGGACCGAATAGGAAAGGAAAAAGGAAAGAAAAAGGAAAGGAAAAAGGAAAGGAAAAGGAAAAGGAAGGGAAAGGAAGAAGGAGAGGAAAGGGAGAGGAACAGGGCCGTGTCTCACACGGACCATTTTTGATGCCAAAAGTTATCGTTTTCGTTTGTGAATCCTGTCTACGTTCCTTTTTTCTGGAAATGGCTTCAATCATCAAAAAAGGAGTGTAGCGACCACCTACCAGGCACCTTCCTTGTGCAAAATCTGACACGCATTCGTTGGCGCGCAATTATGACAACAAACAATGAAATGAAGAAAACAAAAACACTAAATAGCTGCAGAACAACGGATAAATAAAAAACATTGGATTTCAAGAGTCTGGACACAGAACGTTATCATTTGTTTTTTCCTCTTATCGTTTTTTCGAGTGAAAGCTAAAAATGGTTCATGGGGGATCATGGAAGACTAAACGAATAGGCGCGGGGTTTTTGCAAACTGGTTTTCTAAAGTAAATGGACCAGCTTTACCGTAAGAAAGGTGTATCAAGGTGGATAAAGTTCCTCCTGAAAAATATGGATCTGAGGAAAAAAATCTCACAATAAAGGCCGACCTCCACCATTTGCAGGATATTCAATAATCTTGAAAAAATCTCGCAATGGGGTCACATGACACTAATCAGTATACTTCATTAGTACGAAGTTATGGTCCGAAACCAATAGCGTAGCAGCAGAAACGTAGTCTGAAGTTATGTTGGAAAACCCAGAGCTTAGCAGCAAGAACTAGTAGGGAACTATTTTGGAAAGCCACGAGCGTAGCAGCAGGAACGTAGTCGGAAGTTGTGTTGGAAAGCCAAGAGCGTAGCAGCAAGAACGTAGGAAGTAAGGAAGTAATGTTAGAAAACCAAGGGCGTAGCAACAACAAACAGCTACGTTCGAAAACCAAGAGCGCAGCAGCCAAAACATAGTAGGAAGTAGACAGCCAAGAGCTTAGCAACAACAGACATAGTAGGACAAAGATATGGTGGAAAACCAAGAGCGAGGCAGCAGAAACATGGTCGGAAGTTATGTTGGAAACCCAGAGCGAAGCAGCAAGAACGTAGTAGGAAGTAATGTGAGAAAGCCAAGGGCGTAGCAGCAGAAACGTAGCAGGAAGTTATTTTGGAAAGCCAAGGGTGTAGCAGCAAGAACATAGAAGGAAGTAATATTTAAAAAACAAAAGCTACGGCGTACTAGCAACAGACAGGAAGTTATGTTTGAAACTCAAGAGTGTAGCAACAACAAACAGGAAATATCAGGAAATTATGTTGGAAAGCCAAGATCGTAGCAGCAAGAACGTAGTCAAGAGCGTAGCAACAGCAAACAGGAAGTTATGTTGGAAAACCAAGAGCGCAGCGGCAAGAATGCACAGTATTTTCACGGGAACTCATTTGTATTTCAGTCCTGTCTAAAGAGCTGTGAGATTTGAACCTTCTCATCCCGTTCAGGTATCATGTCCTCTTGTACTCCCACTCCATGAAACCTGAAACCCCAAGGCCCCTAATAAGGCCCGCAGGGTCCGTAAAGCCCCTAGGGCCCGAAGGGGCCGGAAAGCCCGTAAGGGCCCTGGCCGTGGCCCATAGAGCCTGTGGGCCCGTTGGTGTTGGGAAGGGCTCTTCTCACCATGCTTGACATCCTGGTTCAATTCGTTTGTTTCTAAGGGACGTCATGTGTGAGAGTGCGTAGTGACGTAGTGACCAAGGCCATTCTGCTCCTATGGGAGGGATCCCAGAGCCGTCTTGCAAGCTTACTCCAGAGGCCAGGAGATTGATACGAGTTTGGGTTGTTTTGCGGAGATGCATGGAGCCAACATCAGTACACGCATTGAGAAGCAAATTATGCCAAAACAACAACCCCGTAATACGCCGTAAATTTGTGTGCAACACTTGGCTGGCGCCACATACATGACATGACTTGAATGTACCAGAGAACGCAAAAGCAAGCTGAAGCTGGTGCTAAATGAAGGGGTGGAAGAGACCACCCCAAGAAAACAGAGAAATGTCAGCCCTGAACTTTTGAGAAAAAAATAATCAGCCAAATATGAAAAGACAATAGGGAGAGAGAGAGAGAGATGGTCATGACTCATGACGCGTGAGGACACATTTTGAAAAGCTATAAGATGAAGACCAGAAGCGAGAAAAAATGCACAACATCCCGCTGGACAAAGTGTCTGGTTCATGGTTTGTTTGTGCACGTGAAAATCGCTCGTTTGTGCACATCAGAAGGGTTATGTCAACGTGCCAACATGTCAAAAGATGTTTTGCTTCCAGCGATGGCAGCTATGTCCTTGGTGCAGATGTACTTTTGATTTCTTGGCCGGTCCGGAGGTCAAGAGTAGCACGATCAAATATTTCACAAATCTTGGTGTGCAAGGGAACATGAACGTTATCACCCCACCCCCCCCACCCGAACCCCAACCTCACCCCAAGACATGATCAGGGTTCTTTGCTAGTGTGAGGACAGGAACATGAATTACACGAACGTCATCACCCGGCCGCATTGCACCCCAAGACATGATCAAGGTGCAGTGCTGGTGTGTGCAGGGGAACATGAACTTTATTACTCCACCCACCCCGCCCACCGCGCCGCACCCCACCCTAACCCCAACCTGCGTTGGCTTGGTGCGCGCGGATGTATGCTTGTGGCGTGCGTAGATGAGTCGTTCTTGGCATGCGGATGCGTGCTCTTGGCGTGTGCAGATGAGTTGTTTGACCTAGAAGCCAGAGTTGAGTGGACACTTATGCACATGTGATGTCATTGATAGCATGAGTGAATGCCATGCAGCGCTAGGTGAAGAGCCTCGTCCAACTCTTAGATCTTCAGTAGGAACTCGGGAGCTCCGTGCGTTCTTGCCTCGTGCATGGCATCCTGATCCCAATCAAAGGCCCTCTGCACATGAATGTTTGGACAGTCTGTCCGTCATGGAGAAGCCAGGATTGAAGCTCGAACAAAGACGGGAGGTCAAAGAGTAAGGCCATGACGAGGAAGGGCAGTAGGAACGCAGTGAAAGTAAGCTTGCTGATCAAATTTTCAGTCACAGATTTTCATCTTAGCCACCCCATGGTTTCTTATGGTTTCTTCCTGGCCATGGAATACATGGAATGCTAATCTGCTAGCACCCCTCCAAAAAACGAACTATATAATAATTGTTTTTTATTCCCGAGAGCGTCTGCGAAGGGTTCTTCGTAAAAAAGCAGCCGTTGTAATACATCTTCACACCCTCACATCTGCTGATCTAGATCTTCACACCTTCACATCCGCTGATCTACATGTTCGCACCTTCACATCTGCTGATCTACATCTTCACACCCTCACATCTGCTGATCTAGATCTTCACACCCTCACACCTGCTGATCTACATCTTCACACCTTCACGCCTGCAGATCTACATCTTCACACCTTCACATCTGCTGATCTACATCTTCACACCTTCACATCTGCTGATCTACATCTTCACACCCTCACATTTGCTGATCTAGATCTTCACACCCTCACACCTGCTGATCTACATCTTCACACCTTCACGCCTGCAGATCTACATCTTCACACCCTCACATCTGCCGATCTACATCTTCACACCCTCACATCTGCAGATCTACATCTTCACACCGTCACACCCTCACATCTGCAGATCTACATCTTCACACCTTCACATCTGCAGATCTCCTGTCGCTCTTCTTTCTATCTCTCTCTTAAGGCGGGGGCGGTGCCTCCCCTTATGTTCATACATTATCAGAAATGTAGGATCCACCCCCCCTACTCCTGAACCAGTTGGGGTCGGGGATCTTCTGTGTGTAAAAGAGTCTGTGTGTAAAAGGGTCTGTATGTAAAAGCGTCTGTGTGTAAAAGCGTCTGTGCGTAAAGGAGTCTGCGTGTAAAAGCCTCTGTGTGTAAAAGCTTCTGTGCGTAAAAGCTTCTGTGTAAAAGCTTCTGTGTGTAAAAGCGTCTGTGTGTAAAAGGGTCTGTGTGTAAAAGCTTCTGTGTGTAAAAGCTTCTGTGTGTAAAAGGGTCTGTGTGTAAAAGGGTCTGTGTGTGAAAGTGTTTGTGTGTAAAAGCTTCTGTGTGTAAAAGTTTCTGTGTGTAAAAGTTTCTGTGTGTAAAAGAGTCTGTGTGTAAAAGGGTCTGTATGTAAAAGCGTCTGTGTGTAAAAGCGTTTGTGTGTAAAGGAGTCTGCGTGTAAAAGCCTCTGTGTGTAAAAGCTTCTGTGCGTAAAAGCTTCTGTGTAAAAGCTTCTGTGTGTAAAAGCGTCTGTGTGTAAAAGGGTCTGTGTGTAAAAGCTTCTGTGTGTAAAAGCTTCTGTGTGTAAAAGCGTCTGTGTGTAAAATGGTCTGTGTGTAAAAGGGTCTGTGTGTGAAAGTGTTTGTGTGTAAAAGCTTCTGTGTGTAAAAATTCTGTGTGTAAAAGTTTCTGTGTGTAAAAGCTTCTGTGTGTAAAAGGGTCTGTATGTAAAAGCGTCTGTGTGTAAAAGCGTCTGTGTGTAAAGGAGTCTGCGTGTAAAAGCCTCTGTGTGTAAAAGCTTCTGTGCGTAAAAACTTCTGTGTGTAAAAGCTTCTGTGTGTAAAAGCATCTGTGTGTAAAAGGGTCTGTGCGTAAAAGCTTCCGTGTGTAAAAGCTTCTGTGCCTGCTGTGTGTAAAAGCCTCTGTGTGTAAAAGCTTCTGTGTGTAAAAGCTTCTGTGTGTAAAAGCTTCTGTGTGTAAAAGCTTCTGTGTGTAAAAGTGTCTGTGTGTAAAAGGGTCTGTGTGTAAAAGGGTCTGTGTGTGAAAGTGTTTGTGTGTAAAAGCTTCTGTGTGTAAAAGGGCCTGTGTGTAAAAGTTTCTGTGTGTAAAAGCTTCTGTGTGTAAAAGGGCCTGTGTGTAAAAGTTTCTGTGTGTAAAAGCTTTTGTGTGTAAAAGCTTCTGTGTGTAAAAGGGTCTGTGTGTAAAAGGGTCTGTATGTAAAAGCGTCTCTGTGTAAAAGCGTCTGTGTGTAAAGGAGTCTGTGTGTAAAAGCCTCTGTGTTTAAAAGCCTCTGTGTGTAAAAGCTTCCGTGCTTAAAAGCTTCTGTGTTTAAAAGCTTCTGTGTGTAAAAGCGTCTGTGCGTAAAAGCGTCTGTGTGTAAAAGCGTCTGTGTGTAAAAGCTTCTGTGTGTGAAAGCCTCTGTGTGTAAAAGCTTCCGTGTGTAAAAGCTTCTGTGTTTAAAAGCTTCTGTGTGTAAAAGTGTCTGTGTGTAAAATGGTCTGTGTGTAAAAGCCTCTGTGTGCAAAAACGTCTGTGTGTAAAAGTCTGCGATTGAGACATGCAATGGAATGATGCTGCCGAGCTTTTTCGGCAATGTGTTCAGGAATTACCATAGCAAAATGAGATAACACATGTCGTTCGCAGCATCATGGTACCGAGCCTCCTGTGCATTTTTGTTGCTCACATTATATTTCTCCATGTTTTCTTTCTACCCCCCTTTCCTTCTCTCTCTCTCTCTCTCTCCTCCCTCTTTCTCTGTGGTTGCAAGACACGCGTCATCTGATGCCCTTTGCCAAGTATCCTCTTCTTAATCAATCTTACTTTTTCACACCATACCCTTCCATAGCTCATATAAAATTCACCAACTATTCACCGACTATCTTTTACGACTACCATCCTCAGAGCCGCTTGAAAAACATCTTTTTCGCTCTCGGGCCAACCGTCGTCTAGTTTTTTTTTTGGCGCGGGCTCGTGCGCAACTTGTGTTCACCCTATTGTGTACACCCTGGAAGACTCAATGGCTAAGCAAAAGGTTCATTGTTCAGCACTAAGGAGGAAGACCTTCAAGGAAATCAATATGAAGTTGAAGAAGGGCACGGTACTGAAGTGAGAGATGGTCCAGTTTGACTGGACGCCCATGAAGGGTGTAAGTACAGATATGCGTGATTGATTAATGCCATGTGCAGCACGCAAAGTGCATGTCAGGCCGTATAGTGTCCGAACAAATCAACACCAATCACAGCAGCGATGATCAGCGGTGTTGCAAACCCGGCACTGGCAAATGCTCCACATTTATCCAAATTTGATAATTTGCACGGGCTAGCATGTGGTTTTGGCAACCACTGTGTTGCATGTTGTCTAGATTTTTCCTCCTGCTCTTGACACCCGAGTGGTACAGGTTCAGATAGGATAGATAAATCAGATATATTTGGCCAGCTGCTTGCGCTGTGAAGGAGGTTGAGAACGACACAGTCACCATTTGCTCCAGCTCGCAGCATTCATGAATCAAGACAATGGGTTGAATTCTGATAAATCCTATGGGATTGTACAGCTAAGCCTGCCCCAAGCAGAGCAAGCAGAGGGCCAGAATCGATTGATCAAACTAGTTTCTGTTGGAAGGCTTGGTCCTTTGAAGGATTTTATGTAGGAGAAAGACGCCCTCTGTTCACTTTGGCAGGGTAAGCAAATGAAAGCTATATATTATGTCCAGATCAACCGCGATAAACCATACTGCAGTAATTGAGTTTGTGGCAGAAGGCGCTTCTTTCCTCCAAGTTCCCCGGCCATCAGGGTCAAACTCTTCAAAGGCATGCTTTCCAACGTGAAAGCAGGTTGGGGAATATTTCAACCGCAAACAATACCTGGGGGTGCGGTTGGGGCAGTAAATGGATATCACCACAGACCTAACATAGCCTCCATAAGTTGGTATATATATATCATTATATATATATAGTCACGTAATAACCCGAATAATTACGGCCATATACCCTTCTGAAGTGAAACTGGACCCCAAGTAGCTTTCACGCGTTTCATTCTGTTCTCCTAAAACGCCCATGCCTGGCAGACGACCGACGCATTCCCTGCAGGAGGCCGGCAAACAGAGTTAAAAAAAGAGAGTTGCAGTTGGAGTTTCAGCATGTGTATTGTGCTTGCTGGCCAGAACCTACAATCCTTTTTGCCAGGTCCAATCATCCAACTATCTTGTAGGATCCTTAACTGATAATGGGGACATCCAAGATCACAGTCCTGAGTAAACTGATTGAATCTGATTGACTGCGTATATTGCATAACTTGAGCTGCAGTATTCGAACTTGTTTTCAACATATACTGCGTATGAGAAGGAGCCATGTGAACATATCATATATGAACTTATTCATCAGGATACTGTAAGATTCCAACATACGAATATACTAGATATACTTTGGGTGTCTTGAGGTTTAAGTCTACACCCTTCCAAAAGCTATTTGCCGGCAGCATTATCTCCCATATATTGAATCTGTTGACCAGAACGACCTGACGGCGGATCTAACCTCCCAATACCCCCCCAATAAAACAACAACTATCTTCCAGATCCAGCAAAAATGATCAAAAATGCGGGTATCAGCCCCAACTGCGATATACCAAGGGTTGTGGTGCATCAAGATCCAGCATTCAGCCGAGATTCACATTGAATCCAATATCTCCAATTATTTAATGGGAAGATTCTGCAGAGGATTGGTGCCGTATGGGAAGATTTTGCAGAAGATTGGTCACCCTTTCTTCACCGTTTTTCTGCAAGTTATATATTCATATCAACTGGGTTTCGCTTTGTGTCCTTTATCATTCCCCACCTGCCAGGTGAGGGTCTCTAAATTTTAACAAAGGTGCAGCTCATCCTCCTTCTCTTCGCCGCCTCTTCTCATCTACTTCTGTGCCAGCTCATCGCCGAACGCTGTGGGCTGCGCCTGGACCCGAACAGAGAGAATGCCAGAAGAGGATGCCAGAAAGAATGTCAGAATGGATGTCAGACGGAATGCCAGATAGAATGCCGTGGTTGAATGCCTGCGTAGATGCCAGGTAGAATGCAGAATAGATGCCAGAAAGAATGTCAGAATAGTATGCCAGAAAGAATGTCAGAACAGATGCCAGATAGAATGCGAGAAAGAATGCCGGATAGAATGTCAAAGTATATGCGAGAAAGAATGTCAGATAGAATTTCAATGTAACATGTATATTACATTATATACCTAGAGCTTCGAACGACCAGGATATTCTAGTACAAATGGGTCATTGTATTATTTTATGGTGATTCGTTGGAAAAAATGGTAGATCTTCAAAACGACTTGTTTTTACAAATTCAACTGCATTCGTCACATTTGGATTGTTTTGAAGATAATTGAGCTGAAAGGGTCCCGGAAGCCACCATATGTACCACCAACAAATCCATCAATCCATTCATCGATCAATCCATCCATTCACCATCCGCCAGCGCAGTGTAGCCGGTCCTGAGCTGCAACTTGGATGGCTCAGCGGCTGGGTGGAGTGGCATGCTGGCAGATCACATTTTCTTTGGATGAATTGAACTGACAAGATCAATATTATCAACAAATCCAATATCAAAAATAAGATGGTTCTGAAGCCTATATGGCAATGAGTAAAACCATGAAACAAAAAAACAATAGTTGACAGTTCAATGGTAAAACCATATCCAGCAACCTCCATGTGAGCCAATGAATGCTTTGCCCTGGATTGTGCTGGGTCTCTTGAGGCTGGGATTTCTTCGTTGAACCAATGTGTCAGAATTAGTTCACTTTTTGAGCAGTGAGTACGATGCATTTTGCATTGCAAACAATTATTCAAACGATGCATGTTGGCTCTAAGGGTTTGGAAATCATGGATACCAGGTCAGGATAATAAAGTTAATCTACCTCAATGCATTGATATCAGAATAATGTATCCAAATATGTTGCAAATCAAAATGGATGCTGCTCGTGCACATCACACTGTCAAAATGATGGTTCCCCGGGATGGTGAGCCGGCAATGGTTGATGATGATGATCTCAACCCCAGATCATCGACGGATCTGGCTCGTGCTTGGGAAGCCGTTGCTACTTTGCGCCGCAGGGGGCAAGTACTTCAACTGGTTCCATTAGATGCAAGTAGTGTTATTGACAATGCATGTATGGATCAATCAATTGAAAAATAAACGCATGATATATCGATCAACTAGATAGAAAAATGCGTTTATGTTTCAACTGATTGACCCTGATTAATCTCAAATTAATGCACGTTCCACACCCACTGGTTAAGCCTAGGTTCAATATGACGAGCAGGCTGGCATCAACCGAGACACAGTGGCCGACAATCGAGTACTGGTCAGCCTGGCCTTGCAGCATCTTGGGACTAGAGTCACGATTCAGGTATTGGAGCTTCACATCCAAGGCTGTTATGACCTCATGCGAGTCAATGCTTCTCGTACCTATGCATGACAAGTAGATATTTTGGATATTATTTCTGATGATGTGAATCATTTGGATCTTCAAAATATTTCAAAATCATATGGCATGGACATGCTAATCGCTTAACAAGGCTTAAAAATCCCATATTCCAGACTGCTTGAACCCCTTGAGGTGCTGTGGTCTCATCGCAGGCATGGGCCCTCCGTCGCATGATTTCCACATACAATGCCATCACTAGACGCCCTCATGTTCCCAGAGAGCGTGGTATTCGTCAAATCATGCATGAGCAAGGGCTGGATGTGGAAGTTGACCCACCAGTACCGCCACCGACCCTTGCTATCACTAATGGTGACCCTTGCGATGATGATGACGTCCCTGATGATGCTGCCGATGGGCCTTCCAGTTTTGAGGAAGGCGAAGAGTCAGAGCTTGATGACGATGTTTTGGTTGACAGTCTCCTGTCAGAGTTGGAGATATATCTGGATTGCAAATATATATGATTTGTGAGTTGGGTTTCACCTCGCATGAATATAACATATTATAGGATAAACGGCTTGACTTGCCCAGGTGATGCTGAGCTACTTGATGGCGAGCCTTTGGAGCCTGCTGCCAGTGGTGTGGTGCCCTCAGCTCCCAAAGTTTAGGAACACTGCCAAAAAAATATCCTCTGATGATGTATTTTCAACATGCTGAACAAGTCCTAATTTATCAACAAGTCAAGCATGAACCCCCTCTTTGTCCAGGTTACTATGCCAAAGCCGGTTCCTGCCCTGCCGCCCATGCCCAGTGAAGTTCTGAAAGAGGTAGGGATCAATCATGATGTGGTTGATTTCTCTGAAATTGGTTATTTGTAATTGTAATCATTCCCAATTTATTGTTGGTTATAT
The DNA here is from genome assembly GCA_947184155.2 of Cladocopium goreaui. Taxonomy (NCBI): domain Eukaryota; class Dinophyceae; order Suessiales; family Symbiodiniaceae; genus Cladocopium; species Cladocopium goreaui. The sequence continues at coordinate 25,151 of CAMXCT020002647.1, forward strand.
GATAAACAACCTACCTGCAGGATGCTGGACCGTCAGAGATGCCTACCTCTCCTGCTGTTCACACACCGGAGCCAACAGGTGCAATGCAATGTTTGATCACTATATCAAAGTTAAATCTTTATATATCATAAATCTCAACCATATCATACATGACTTGGAGATACTTGGGGTATGCTGTGGCAGGTGTTACTCCAGCAGCATTCACGCCGCCAAAGACTGCTTCCGAGGCCCCACAAATAATACGATAAGTTTGGTGTTTCATTTGAAGATTAAAAACAAGAATCCATCCTGACCGTCCTTGCCACACTGTTGCAGGCCTCTATGCGCCATCAAGCTGAACTGTGGGCCTTGCAGGAGTTGCACAAATTGCAACTGAACATGAAACATTTGACAGAGCTCAAACGTTTGCAACATCAGTTGGAAGAAATGCAGAAATTGAAGCTAGTTGCAACTCCTAGTTTGCCGGCTGGTGCAAAAACTCTTGTGACTCCTGTGCTTGGAAGTGGAAACTTATTCCTAGTTAGTACTATTTTTTCGAAACAAATCATTTGATTTTTATGATATGTTATGTTTCAATGATCAATGACCGTTTTGTTGCATTTACTGTTTTTCCAGTGTCTGACCTTTAAGGAACCGACACTGCAGAGACTGAACCTTTGACCGAGACCAATCCTTTGACGAACAGCCAAGGCACTGCTTGGCCATGTAGATTGTAGGACAGGGTCATTGCCTGTAGCAAAGGTTCAACATCAATGTCCCATTGGCATCATCAGATTACCATTATCAGCTTGTCACCAATCTTTAAGTATCATCAATATATATATATATATCAATATCATCATCACCACCACCACCAGTGTTACCATCATCAAAAGTGTTACCAGCACTACCGTGGTCTTCACTGATATCACCATGGTAACAAAGATCATTGAGAACCATTATCATCAAACAAGGTTGGATATACATTCTATAATTGAATTAATCTATAAGGAGAATATATATATATATATATGTTTATATACATGCATCTGTAATATATAATATATATATATATGTATATGAGTACAAGGATGGATATTAGTCGACCCTATCTGGATACTCAATCTGTGTATTGTGTGCTGATAGGTTATATAGTGTTGTTCTGCCAATGCTTGTGCCTCAGGTGTTGGAGTGGAGTCAACGTGTCTCGAACCTGGGATTCCTACTGCGGCTGAAAGCTTACCCTTCACACTGGTGGTGTCAAAGCAAGTGAATGACTTCGAGCGCTACATGTGTGCAATGAAATGTTCTCACTTGGATGACTATGGTTTCGATATCCCTTTACCAAATTGTGCAGACCCCAAGATGGAAGATACCATTGGGAATGGGACAACAAATGCAACAGAGCCAGCAGATCAGGATAAGCAAGTTGCACAGCAAGTGCAAAAGACAACTGGACAATGCAAGCGCCCCACACCAGCACAACGCCTGGGAACATATTTGCAACGTGCCAAAGCAGCAAGGTTGGTAAAGGAACATCAAGCGAAGCACCCACCACAAGAGAACTGCATGATGCAAAGCAAGACATACCAGCAGCAGTGCCACCGCAAAAGCCAAGCAATGGATCCACCCCGACAGTCGAGAATGCAAATGAGCCAACTGATACACACGGCAAAACAACCACTGTGACCAGCAAGAACTCAAACTTCAAAGATCTACCCTCTGGTGAACTAACATAGCAATGGAAAATCACCATTTTTCATGGGAAAATCCACTATAAATGGCCATTTTCCATTGCTATGTTAGTTCACCAGAGGGTATACAATGCTCATGTGACAGCACTTCCTGATCTTCCCAAAGATTGGGAGGCAACGGCCTATGTCAGGGCAGACGAACAACAACCACCGAAGAAACGTGGCAGAAAACCAAAAGCACCAGCTGAGACAAAAGCTGCGGCTAAGCCAAAACCTGTGCCCAAAAGGAGAGCAAGAGGACCAAAAAAACCAGAAGAAACACAAGAGATGGAAGCATCACCTGAGGCAGAGGCAAAGGAGGTAAAGGCAAAAGCAGCAACCGATGAAGCAGAACCACCGGCGAAAAAGCCAAAAAGGGCATGCCCCAAATCTGGGCCAAGAGCCAAAAGAACAAAGACAAACACTGCACCTGCAGCAGAGCCATCAGAGCATACAGCAGCCAAAGCATTGGACATGATCCCGATCCCTACGCCAGCCCGGGCAAATGCAAAACCACCGAGCATGACAACCAGCAAGGCCAGCAACTATGAAGCACATGAGTTGGATGATGAATGCAACAAGTTTGATGTCTATGCTGTTGCTTCGGCATTGTCGGATGTTGCAAAGCTTGGTCACAGCAGCAGTTTGTCAAACAATGGCAACCCATGCAACGAACCAAGCAATTCTGACAAAGATGACACACCACATGGAGCAGAAGAAACTGAAGATGATAGGAAAACAAAAGCAAAACTTGAGCAGAAGAAACGCTACTCTCGCAAAAGCTGCGCATACAGAAAAGCAAAAACCGAAGCATTGAAAAACGGCAAAACCCAAGAAGAGGCGGCAGCAGCTGCTAAGAAAGTTTCTTATCTGTTAAATTAATAGTACGCTTTTATTTGTGGTTTATTCTAGGATGTCATCTTATGAATGGATCCCCATACAAACCTATGATTGTGCATTGTATGATTCATAATTGGATCCAAGGCCTATGCAGAGTGTGCCTAGCTGGCCGTTGGATTCCTGTGTGATCGCACATTGTGAGCGGCATTGACAACTTTTAGTGAGATTTGCGATTGTTGGTATAGCCCACTTTTTTGGATGAGGCATGTGTTTGGCCCCTAATCCTGGGCCTGGGTGAACGCAGCCTTTGTTTTATGCATTGCTTGGCCCATTTCAAGGGACATTATCATGGGCAGTGCATTTACATGTTGACACATGCATGGAAATTATCATGTGCACAGTGCTGCTGTGAGAACACGACAGCCTGCTTGATATCATTGCTACGTGCTGGAAAAATGCTTCAGTGTGGGATTAAGTCTTCTTGTTGGTTGACACTGTATGTATATATATATATATGCATACATTTGCATATATATATATATAATATAATGATTTATCAGTGTGCTGCATATGCAATGGCCGCTACCTGTGCAGGATCATGGGCCTCGAGAGATGGATGTGCCGAGTCTCATCCAATGGTCTTGCCAACTTGTTTACTATCCAACATGTTCAATGGTCAAAGGCTGTGATTATGTGATTCGAGTGCAGCATGGAATGACCACTTTCCAACCACAGCGCTCTATGGATGTAGCATTTGATCCTCGAGCACGCTGACATACACAATAAAAGGGTGGTGAAATATGATTGGTCGACACCAATCTCTTGTGGTTAGCCTTGCCCAAATGAGCTGCCCCAAGGTCTGAATCCTATTTTGACATGATGTATTATTTGAATGCACCATTATTAATACCATTCCCAGCATTCCCTGCCTTTGTCCTCTCAGGTCTTCATAGCGATCGTTGGGCCCCCAAGTTCTCAAACCTCAATGCCACTGAATGGATGCCATTTGTAGGCTATAAATTGAAAGTGGGTGAACCAAGGTGCTGTTGATCATTTGGAGTTGTGACACATCGACCAAGTACGAGCTGGTGGAGCTCTTTGCTGGTAAGGGCGATGTTGGACGTGAATGGAGGTTAGGTCATTGCAATCAAACCTTAAAATGAAATTTTCGATGTACCAACATTGAGCTTAATTAACGTATCGAAACCATTCGTCCCAACAGGTCAGCCGGACGTGCAGTGGGGCAGTTTGACTGGGACTACTGCCCTGCTGGTATGAACTTCACCGGCAATGGCGGGTTCGCGTGCATGGCTCAGATGGTGGTTTGGCACCCAGAAATTTGATCTTCCCCCCGAACCCACAATGTTTTGAGGGTGGTTACCGGGTCAAATTTCTGGTATAAAAACAAGTGGTCAAATTATTAAACTAATTCAAGTCACATGTTGTTTCAAACAAGAAATTGCCTGCATGATCATAAATACATCCATGCTGGACTAAGAACCGCTATCCAGATGATCCTTTGCCTGATGCCCATGGGTTTGGTGCTGATGGGACCAGATTGCTCTTCGTGGACAGTGATATCCCGTGGAACATCATGGCGAGCTCCTCATAACTTTTGGGGTAATTTGACCCTGCCATGGATCCAACAGGCTAACCTGATGATATCCAGGTTTCTCATTTGCACTAGTAGTGTATATAACTGTAATGATAGTCACCTTATAAAAACAAAAAACAAAAATATACATTACGACGATCACGGGCCTCTTTAATCATGATCGATGTCGCAATTGGTATACCAAGATAATCTAAGATATAGATTTATAACACTGTAGTTGTTAACCTCGGTGATGATTAATTTATTGGTTGTGATATGATATATAACTTAAGATATATATATATATGCATATATATATATATACAACTGGTATATTACGGTATGTTATATAATTGTTATGGACATTTCTATCACCCCATTGGGACACCGTACACCGTGCTCAGGTTGACGCTTACGATGATGCTCACCGTTGCCCTGGGCTGCAAATTTCTGTGTGAGCAGCCAAGTGGTACTGAGCCAGTTTTCGCAAGACATCATCGGTTTGAGGAGTTTTGCAATATGTGCTGCTTCGCACCCCAACAGCAATGATCAAATTATCATATAGTTGCTATTTGATATGTTGTAGTTTCTCTTCAAATCTGATGGTGGTTAAGAACAGTGATTTACTAAGGTATTCAAACAACGTTTCTGGATGCAACTTCATGGAGCACCATCGCCAAAACCAACAAGTATGTGGAGCAATGATGATTACATTCTTGATGGTTTGGTGCTTGCCCCAGCTGTGTCAACAATTCCACATTTTACTATGTTTAATATTCCCGAATTATCCGTATGGGCCTACCAACTCTAGGATCTGGGACCTCTTCGGAAGTCCGAACGTGAAGCCAAAACAACCGTTGAGACAACTCGATACTTGATCTTATTATAGCTATATTTCAGTTTGCAAAGCATAGTTCCTGTCTGTAGAACTTTACGTGTGTTTCCAAGTTTCCAACTACTGAGGAAAATATAAGGATGCACAAGGAAAAGATCGCTTCCAGGGGACGGAAGCATTGCGTACCACCCAGTGAGATACTTATGATCTATCAACGGTAGTTGTTTGAGTGAAACTATGAAACATATATGTCCATGTGTAGGATCTTTTCTGTCGTGCCCAGGGCATATCCTCCTGCTCTTGGCCGGGCACTCCTTCAGTTGCACGATGATGCCAAATGTAAACCGCAGTTTGACCTGAGACAGAAGCAGCAAGTAGATCCCATGTCTACAGATCTTCAAATTTTCCAGGGCCTTTCCCAGGAAGATTGCTGGGTGGATGCCTCGTTACCCCAAGTGTTTCTGTATTTGTACCAGAACCCGGCGCTGAAGATTCCAAATGAATGGGAAGCAGTCATGCGCACAATGCAATCGGATATGAAGAAATATGCTACGTGGTAGCAATCATTTTTGTATGCAAAATTCTGTCATGATGTTCAGTCCTAATTATTGTGATTCCCTTCCCCTGAGATTAACTCAGGTTGTGACGGAGGAAGACATTATTGCCCTCCGAGACTCCTGATTCGGTGTCAGCGCGTCAGAATGGGATATTTCTTGCAAACCCACGACCGATTTCACCCGCAAAACGCCCGCAAAAACCCGCAAAACGCCCGCAAAAAACCGCAAAAACCCGCAAAACCCAAAAAGTAGGTCAAATGGGTTTGGAGAAGTTTCAAAATTCGGAATTCTGTCATTAGTTTGAGTGGGGATTCCTGCTCAACATGGATGCCTGTGATCCACAGTGATCCATATTGATGTCTTTCGTGCACCATTGAAAAAATGATGCTATGATTTGGATGGCAAATGGTTTGAACAGAACACTTCAATCAGCTGAGATTGCAGGTAATTGCGGATTTGACATGTGAGCATATGATCAGGTGTCATACTCAGGATTCATTTTTGCTCAAGCTGCATTACGCCTTTTGGGGGGCCACATGTCAGGACAACCGGGGTTGGGCCAGTGCCCTTCGTTTATGGAAGGGCTATCCACAGCCGATGCGATGGCAAATCCATTGCTTCTGGACTCATGTATAGAAGTTACTTGGTAGCAGTGCATACTGAATATGCATGTATATATATATATATAGACAACATTAGACAACCATATACGGTCAGTTTGACATGATTTACACCCCGAAAGCAGCCTGTGTTTCTTCTGTCCTTCCATCCCAGGCGACAAGGGCTCGGATGGCACAACTGCAAGCTGAACTTGCCGGGACGTCTGGCATGGACAATCGGCCACAAGCTACAGGTCAGATATGTCATTTTCCATTAGTAAATTCAACTATGATGCAAATCAAATTCTCCAGTGAGATTAGCAGTCATCGATCAACTACGATGTACATAAACAATCATAAACATGCAGCATGTAGGACGTGGCTACACTGAAGCTCGCTCGGCTGGTGCCTTTGTACCAGGGTTTGGGTTGCAGCCTTTGAGGCCAGAGACGTTGGCCCGGCATGGTTCCAGTTTTGACAGTCTCCCATCATCTGTGCATTTGTCTCCCCCTGCCTCGCCTCTTGAACGGGGCGGCAGCGACATGTTGTTCACACCGCCACCAAGTGTTCTGAAGAGCCTGGCCGATTTCCATGTGACGAGCCCACCAGCAGGAGGTGAGAGGCATGTGGTTGATCTATGTTCACCTCCTGGCCATGTTAGCCCCAGCATGGCTCCTACCCAACCAGTGTCTCCAATGCTAGCTGGTTGTTCCCAGGAAACACTAGAGTACAAGCGAACCGAAGAGAAATTGGAGGATCTACCACTAGCTGAACTCAATTGACCCTTGTTGCGCAAACAGGAAATGGCATGTTCAGAGCCACCACAACCTGAGACGACACCCAAGACTGCAACACTGGAACCACCGAAGGCAGCAGAACCCGTGCCTACACCAACACCGGTGGCAGCAGAACCAAAGCAGTTGACCCAACACACACCAACAAGAACCGATGTCAGCGATGAAACAACACAGGTAGGAAACAACCTGGGTAGTGGGGACACACAAAATGCAGCACCAGCTGATGCCTCAACACCTGTGCACGGTGGAGACAAAGCACTTCCACTTCACCCGCCCAAGGTTGACACGCCAGTTGCACCAGTAGGTGATGCATCACAACATGTGCACGGAGGAGACAAAGCACTTCCACTTGACCCGCCCAAGGTGGACAAACCAGTTGCACCAGTAGCTGAAGCATCACAACCTGCGCACGGAGGAGACAAAGCACTTCCACTTCACCCGCCCAATGTGGACAAACCAGTTGCACCAGTAGCTGATGCATCAAAACTTGCGCACAGTGAGAACAAAACACCACCACCTGCCCCCCCATCTGGCTCCCAATCTCACCTACCACCGGTGACCGCGAACAGCAAGACAGAAATGTACGAAACTGGCACCTACTGGAAGAAACTTAGTACAATTATGTGTCGTGCACTGTTTGTTTTACATTTGTATGCACAAACTCATGTCACATGTAACCATGAATACCACTATGAAACGAATATGTCTTGTCACCTAGGATTGCGAGATATGTGAAAGCTGGAAAAGATGGGAAGTGCAAAGCGAGCGACAATGTTGTCAAGATGTTCAAAACTGAGAAAGGTCGTATCTTGGCTAGCTAATACGTTACAAGTTAGATGAAACACTGATTTGTACATGCATCACATGGTGCTATTAGTTTGCATGTCTTATTGGCATGCTCGATCAGGAGAACAACTCCATGAATTGCTCAAGGCTCATGGTACTTTCGACGATGTTGAATGTCACTTGCGGAAGTGGCAAACCGAAGAACAACGGGATCAGCTCTCTGGTGGGTGGCACACCGAAATTTCGTTAGCGCAATTGGGGTGGGACCCGTACCATGATTGCATTTCTTTCTGTCCCTGCAATGTAACACTTCTATGACCATAAAAATGCAATATTATCATATGACTCATCCATGACCTAAGGGAGATGATCAAGAACAGCAAGCAATGGGCACAAGCCCGTGGACTTTGTGAAGTCAATGAAATTCATGGCAAAGAGGAATGGCGTATTCCCACCACACGAATCTTTGAGCATACGAGATCTTCAGGGACTACCAGTTCTCAAGAGATTACTTGCCGGGCTCAGGACCCCTATCAGAAAGACCAATAAACAATCATGTGGTTATATGTAACTGTATCGTACTAGTGGATCATTAGGGAACTTGAACAGACCCTCTAGGACTCCACCGGATGCATGCTGGACACAGAACCAGACCGTCAAGCAATTGTGTACCTTGGGTGCATTTTTGAAGATCAAAAAAAAAATCATGGAATGAACATATATTGTGATATAGATTTCAATTCCCACCGGTACTAAGGGATGGAAGCCTTGATGGGCAACCAAAAACGAGCACAACGGCGATGAACTCCCAGGCCGCCCAGGCGGCCTCGAACGCGAAGATGAAGACGCTGCCTGCATTGCAGGTAAACCAAGATCCATTTGGTACATGGTCTGCACTGGACATTTCAAAATCATATTTGGTGGATCATTAATTTTATATATAGATGTACATCATAAACATGTTTTTATTTCATAATGTGAAGTGATCATCAACATATGAAACTTGATATTGGGAAATAACCCCATAGTAAATGATAACCTTTATATCATCACCAGATCCTGTACGATGTGCCTATGATGTGCCTAGGTCTCCTTTCCACATTCATTGATGGTGTGGGTAAGAAAGTGGCCAAATTGGAAGAAGAAAAGGACCATCTTTGGTTTTGAATTGTTCATTTCTGTCCTCATGTGGCAACATTGAACTACCACAGGCCTGATGTTTTTTCATGTTACAGGACCGCTTGGAAAACTTGGAGATCGAGCGTGCTACGAAGTGCTAAGCTCAAGCATGCACATACGTCGGGTCTGAATGATAACTCAATCTGTGCCAATTCATACTTCAATATGTTTACACTGTCATCCAAAACATTTAAGGATGGCCAACGAAGTTACACAGAAGGCTGACCAGTTCGAAGATCTCTACTCGAAACTCCTGAAAATACAGCAGTCAGCTTGTGTTGTGGGAGTCCCTGACAGGCCGGCTGGAATACTTTGACTGCATACCCAACTATGTCAAACATGTTCACACTGGAACTCATTCTTTTGTTATTCCATGCAGTGACATGCCCTGGCCAGTAAAGCCAAAGACGAGTTGACGGCCCTCATGGTCCAATGCACCCAGACCGATGTTGCTTGCAACTACCTTCTTGTCCGATCCAGGATTGAACTGGAATGGCGACAAGATGTGAATGCCATGTATGCTAGTGTATGCTGGTATCATCATGCCATACACATACCATCATATCAAACATTTTCATATTATATATCATAATGTGCATGGTATATGCATGATATATGTGTGGATGTGTCTCTTGCAGGACCATCAAGGCAAAGAAGCAGGCCGAGCCCAAAGCTTCTTCTGAGAGGGTTCCGCTCCGTGACCGGAAGAGAGGTAAGGATACAGGAGGAGAAGGAGAGGGTCAGTCAGCTCCGTCTACGGGTAAGAAAAAAAAAGGTCGTAAGGCAGATGTTGAAGAGGAAGAGGCACCGGCACCGAAAAAACGTGCCAAGAGATCCAAGAAGTAGATACAGTCATGTCTTGATGATATGCCTTTTTACCACGGGGCTGTGTAAATTTTGAATACGCATGTGCGAATATGTTCATGCAATCTTAAGTTAGTATTTGCTTCCATACAGCCTGTGGTGGCGTTTTGACATCATCCGGAGCCAGCCTGGGGGGCTGATGTCTCCAACTTGCAATTGGCAGATGAAGCCAGTGACGTGCCTGGCAGCGAAGTGAAAATCGAAGTCCGTTGCAACAATTTGCACACTACCATTTTTAATTTTTCAAGTGAAACTTCCTGTATGGTACTTGTATCTTTAATGATTTTTTTAAGGGTTATCCCATAATCATATCACCCCAAGCTGGTCATGTAAATACCATCCAAGATACAAGTACTATATATCATTGACACTTGATCAAATATATGATCTTGATATATGATACAACCGTGTGCCAGGCCGTGCTGGTCATGATGTTGGCTGCCAAGCCCTTGGATCATGAGACAATCCCTTGGATCTTGAGACAATCTACCAACATTCAGCAAATTGAAGTGCAGTATTGAATCCAAAATTGCAATGTTGACCCAATAAAATGTTGATGATTATCGGTTCTTTGAGAAAAAAGTGATGTCGCTAAGGCGAGTTCAATGCCAGCAAGAAGGACCCTGAGTCTGAGCTGGCTTGTGAGCTACTGCATGACTATGTTTCCGGGGCACCTTGCACTTTGATGGGGTAATAAGTGTTTCCTATATTTCAAACGTTTTATAGATATATGATATGAACTATATATTATATTATATATATTATATATATATAGTGATCCAACCAGCAACCAAGGCAGAATCTGCCAAGCGGACTGCAAAGATTGCCCGCATGGTGTGCAAAGTTCGAAACAAGAGATGCTAGCCTTCAAATTGGAAAATAATTGTTTCTGTTATGTTTTCACCATGATACCATCTACTGCATGACTTCACACCAGTAAGGTTGGAAACAAGACCTTTTGAAAATGATCTCGAAGACCGGGAACAGCAAACGAAATGTGTGCCGGAATCTTCACAGCCTTCTCCGACGAAACAAAGCACTGTTTCCTGTCGATGTAGATGTTGCTCCTGTCACGGTGGCAGTCAGGCGGCCAGTGTACCGAACAGAGGCGGTTTGGTGGCCTGTGCTACCTATGAGTGCATGGGTGAAAGCCCTTTGGAATGAAGCTCCATCCATGTTGTTGGGTGGCCATTCGAATGAAGATGTTGCGGGGTGGCAGTCAATCTTGTCCAATTTTTGGAAACAATATCGTTCTTTCAACGACAAGCACCCGATATATGCTGATGGTCATGACCAAAGGTTCTGTATCCCTTTCTTTCTACATGGTGATGAAGGAAGAGGACAATGTAGACGACCATTTATGGTTGAAAGCTGGCAGCCATGCATTTCGTTCAAAGGTACGGATTTCACAAATGAGTCTGGGTAACATGTCATATGTTCAACAAAGGTTTCAACATGTTTTGTCTTTGTATTCTATATCAAGTAGAAATCTATATGTCCCTTGGCACCGGCATTCCTATCCAGCCCAGGCATTCGATGACTACGAGGTTCTTCCTGACATGTATCTCATCATATTACTTCCACAAAGATGTGACCCTTGATGGATTACATGACTTCATTGCCGATGATGCAGCAAGTCTTTACCATAATGGTTTGGAGGTCCCTTGTATGTACAAAACATTCCAAGTTGATTTTGTTTGTAAAAACCCTTAAGTGGTTTTTATTTGATTGGTTTGATTGGTCAAAAACAGTAACACTTAGGTCAGCCAATCTTTAACAGCAACACTTAGGTCAGCCCGCGAATCAAGATTCGACTGGTTTGTGTGGGTACCAAAGGCGATTGGGTATTCCTCCGAAAAGCTCCTTGGATAATATGGGTCTTTAAGCTTTGAATGCTTGCCTCTATTATGTTAATATCACATTGGTCCCTAATAATAGTACAATTGCAACATATACACTATATTTTAAATTGATTTTATTTGCAACCATATCCCATAAAACATGGATCCTTCCCAGCCCAGGCCTTCCATTTGAACTGTGGGTTCAATTGCTCGGCCAAATGCCACTTGTGCAACTCCACGGACTGGCACAACCTTGGTGAGAATGCTTCATGGCGAGGGACATGTGGTGATCAGCGCCAGGGATCCCCGTTCAAACATGGTCACCGAAACCCATTACTTCGAATTCCAGGGATGAACAAGGATTCGATTTTGCCGGACAGCCTACATTGTTTTCATTTGGGCTGGGGCCAGGATTTGGCCGCGTCTGCTGTTGTGCTCCTTTGCAAATTGGGCCATTTCCAGGGTCGGTGTTTGAACTCGCGACTTGCTACTGCCTATGCCGAATTCACGGCATGGGTTGGACGCAGCAAAAAGACAACTGGCATCGACTGGTGGTCCAAGCTCAAATTGGACATGGCATCGATTCTCTCCCTCATATGAACATTTTTGCGGTGTGTATTTATTAATCAAACGTACGATATAATTTTATGAACCCATTGATCGAAACATATTTTTGAGTTTTATCACCATCAACTCTGAGGGACAATGATTGGCCTACATCACTTGGCTCCAGCAATGGCAAAGCTTGTGACACTGCATTGGTTCTGGGTTGGCTCGAGGAGTTCTTGGGAACCATTGATTCTGAGACTTCATGTGTTTTTATTGTATTGGTTGACTTTACTTTTCTGAGATTACCACCCCCCACTACATCCATTATTTTCCGAAGCACTGCCTCCTCAGGAATGTGCGCGCAATGACTTACTTCAAGGTCTGAAAGTTGCAGTGGTTTCATCTAACGCGTTTTTCCGCAATATGCGGGCATGTGGATTGTGGGTTACGGAACCGCACAGGGCAGTGGTGTTGGCCGCTGCAAAATCCATGTGTGCACCTCGACATATGGTAATTGTTTGGTATGTTTCCAAATGATAAATTTGCATGCATCGGTGTGCATGTGCTCATTTTTGTTTGGTATGATGTGTGGGGTTGTTTGGGGTTTTTGCCATTGCATGTGGCCCTAAGGAAGCATACGGGTATTTGGCGTCCAAATGTTTTACGATGAGAATGAAACTTTTTCGCCTTCGACCCAAAATTCATTTTCAGCAGCACATCACGATGCTTTTGAATCTCGGGGACGTTGGGTTCTCAGCTTTAAGCTACTTGGGCTCAATGAGGCACCTTTGTCCGTTTATCCACATAGTTTTGGGATGTTTGGGGACACCATTGTTGTTTTTCTTATATTGTTACCCAGGGTGATAGTTGACACAACTCAGATTTCTCATGCTGGAGTGATGAAGACTACATTGGTAGAGTGAGTAGGCTTAGCCGAACTTGTCACCCGAGAACAATGGCCCTACGTTGCCTGGAAAAGGCATTGGTCTTGTATAGCATTCAATTCAAAAAAATTCGCTGAAATTCAGCAGGTTTCTGTGGGGAAAATGTCTGAGTCCCGAGCCTGCCGGAAGGCGAACTTGTGCTGAATCGACTTGTTGTTGATCAGCATCCACGCATGAGTTCATCATTCATCCATTCATCTATTCATCCATCAATCCTGCGCATCTCATCCACATTTCAGGCACGTGCAGCTTGAAGGGATTGGGTGTGCGACCACTAATTGGGGAAACGATCAGTTTTGTATTTGCATGTTCAAAACGCCCAGGAATTAATGGATCGTCAGAAAAAAGTAGTACAAACCACATCGACCAAAATATATTGGGATTTTGAATCCCTAGGTATTTATAAATGCCATAAATACTTCCAGAATCGTCCAGATGGTATGTCAGCAATTATGTCAGAATAGTGTGTAAGAGTGGGGGTCACTCGAAGAAAGTTTCTTCTTGTTTTTTTAGAGTTTTAGGAAAGAGGCCGAAGATTGCATTCAAAGACGTAGTGTCAATGTTCAGCATCAAGATATTGGGGCAAGCGCGGCACGTACAGGTGCTTGTGAACCAAGGAACAGTTTTATGCATATTGTTCGGCCCATATTTCTGCAGGCCTACAGGCCAGGCTGCCTTCAAACACATTCAAACACCTTCGATTTTGAAAAATGTTGTGGTGTGTCATTCATGGTGCTCGTAGGCAAAGGCAGTTGTCACCTTTCTCACCTTTCACTTCAGGGTTCAGCCAGGCTCAATTGCTCAGTCAAATGGCAGTCAGTCCGTCATGGGAGCAGAGCGCAGCACGATCGCCAAAGCCGAGCCCCTCAAAGCAGCTGAGGGCCGACTGAGAGGTTTCTTTCCACAAATCTCTCGGCCACTGATGTTTTCAAAGACCGGGCCTGCTGCGTTATGGAGCTGCGATCGTGGGACTGCCGGAGACCTGAGTTCAGCGAGTACTCAAACCGGTCTGGATTCCAAAGACGATTTTTCCGAGCAGATGAGCTTTGCATCGATCTCCAGTCACCTCAGAGACCTGTCCTTGCTGGTGGACCCCAAGGAAGTCATTGTAAAGAAGGAACTTTGTACCACCTGCAAGAGCACAGTGTCCATTGCAAACTGGAAAGGCAACTTGGTTGCTGCAAAGCAACTGAAGGTTGATTATGAGCAAGATGCGGAGAGCAAAGAGAACACCATGAAGGAATTGATGGATGAAATTACCATCCTCAGTGAGATCAGTCATCCCTGCTTGGTCAAGCTTCTTGGGGCCAACCTGGATTCAGCCGAACCGCTTATTCTCACTGAGCTGCTTGAGAATCAAGATGTGGAGACACTTGAATGCAACATCAAGCCACAATTTTCAGGGAAGTCTTGATTGAAACAGTCCAGAAACATCCTGAAATCTAAAGCATGCAATGCATTGGAATGCTGTCGAACTCATTTCGCAGTTGTTGCTGATGCACAAACATGGCAATAGTTGGCTATGCAGTGGTATGATGCGTACAATAATTACTACTCTTCGATGTAATGCTATGTGAGCGGCTCTTTTAGGGAGATCCTTCTAGAAGGTTTGTTCAAAGGCTAAGCTGAAAGGTCAAGCACAGTCATAGTCCCAGATGCAGTGTGGCAATAGTCTATGTATGTCTATGAAAGTATTTCATGTAATTTCAGATGGAGTGCATGCGTCGTGTCCAATTTCATTTAAGATCAGCTTCTCAGTGAAATCATCCCCTTCAAACATCTTTAAACTGCCGGAGATCTTGCTGCAAGGACCTACATGCTCAAGCAGAGGACTTCCTCCGTCGAGGGTGTCTTCAAGCCGCATTTCAGCTTGGCAATGCGTTGGGCTTTGAATACTTGTGAGGCACTGGTGTATCTTCATGGCCTGTCACATCCCATCATCCACCGCGACCTCAAGCCGTTGAACATGTTTCTCACGAGGAGTTTGGAGGTCGCTTGAGCGGTTTGGATGATTCATGATGATTCAGATGATTCATGTATGCACTTCGGGTTGCCATTCCATGTTTGGCCTTTGCACGCCTTTGGGTGTGGTGTTTGGTGTCGCCTACCTAGAATGGAAGCAGAATGGGCGTGTGGATGGGTAGAGGAATGAATTGGATGGAATTGGTCACTGGGTGGATGTGGGTGGGCAGGAACATGTGGAATACATGCATACACATGAGTATCCGACAAAATTCTTAGCATTTGAAAGTGTCAGCAGTAGAGAGCTGCCTTGAACTTTGCTTGCCTTCATGAAACCTTCACAACCGATAGGGGACGACCCAGCACCGATACCCCTAGATTCCAACACGTTCCCACAATAATAATCTGGAGTAGGGTAGGGTGTTTTTTTCTACAGCAACGGCTACAAACAAGGCTGTAAACACCTACCTCAGTTCGCTTTCTCTTAGAGAGCACCAAGCATATATATATATATATATATTGTTTGCGGATGTTTGCGGCAATTCACGCACCATTCTCACCGATACCCCCACCGATACCAACCGAACCCATTTTTGCAAGTATTTTCACTTACCGAGACCATGCCCCACGTACTACTCTGACTCTTACTTACTATTGTATACTATTGTTACTACTACTACTACTGCTACTACTACTGCTACTACTACTGCTACTTCTTCTACTTCTTCTACTACTACTACTGCTACTACTACTACTACTATACTACTAGTACTACCAGCGCCACCACTACTACTACTTCTTCTACTACTTCTTCTACTACTTCTACTTCTTCTACCAAGAGGAGGAGGACGACGACTACTACTACATATACTACTGCTACTACTACACCGCTACTACCACACAGCTACTACTAGTACCACACAACAGCTACTACTACAGTGTGGTTGTCCCGCGGGGCCGCTGAGTGAATTTTGCCGCTTGCCCCGCTTGCTCCGCTTCTAAGGAAAATAAGTGAATCTTCCTCCTTGACCTACTTGCAAACCGAGGGAAGATCGGTGGTTCTTCCTGCTTGCCCCCACTTGCCCCCCTTGCCCCGCTTGCACTTGCTCTGCTTACCCATCCCCCGGCGAGTGCTTCGACTCGGGCGAGTGGGGCGAGTGGGGCGAGTAGAGCGAGTAGGGCGAGTGGGGCAAGTGCCCACGGCAAGTATACTATTACTATTACTACTACTACTACTACTACTACCACTACTACTACTACCACTACTACTACTACTACTACCACTACTGCTACTACTCCTACTACTACTACTCCTACTTCTACTTCTATTTCTACTTCTGCCACCACCATACTATTACTACTACCATACTACTAGTACTACTAGTACTACTAGTACCATTAGTACTATTAGTGCTACTAGTACTCCTAGTACTACGAGTACGACTAGTACTATTACTATTACTAGTACTAATGCTACTAGTACTACTAGTACTATTAGTATTACTAGTGCTACTAGTACTACTAGTACTATTAGTATTACTAGTACTACTAGTACTACTAGTACTACTGGTACTACCAGTACTACTAGTATTACGAGTACTACTACTTCTACTACTACTACTACTACCACTACTACCACTACTACCACTACTACCACTACTACCACTACTACCACTACTACCACTACTACCACTACTACCACTACTACCACTACTACATACTACTTACTACTTACTACTTACTACTTACTACTTACTACTTACTACTTACTACTTACTACTTACTACTTACTACTACTACGACGACGACTACTACTACTACTCCTACTCCTACTCCTACTCCTACTCCTACTACTGCTGCTACTGCTACTGCGACTGCGACTGCTACCGCTACTGCTACTGCTACTGCTACTACTACTACTACAACAACTACTACTACTACTACTACCTCCTACTACTACTACTTCTACTACTGTAACCTACTACTACTACTACTACTACTACTGTAACCTCCTACTACTACTACTACTACTGCTACTTCTTCTACTACTACTACTACTGCTACTACTACTACTACTACTACTACTACTATACTACTAGTACTACCAGCGCCACCACTACTACTACTTCTTCTACTACTTCTTCTACTACTTCTACTTCTTCTACCAAGAGGAGGAGGACGACGACTACTACTACATATACTACTGCTACTACTACACCGCTACTACCACACAGCTACTACTAGTACCACACAACAGCTACTACTACAGTGTGGTTGTCCCGCGGGGCCGCTGAGTGAATTTTGCCGCTTGCCCCGCTTGCTCCGCTTCTAAGGAAAATAAGTGAATCTTCCTCCTTGACCTACTTGCAAACCGAGGGAAGATCGGTGGTTCTTCCTGCTTGCCCCCACTTGCCCCCCTTGCCCCGCTTGCCCCGCTTGCACTTGCTCTGCTTACCCATCCCCCGGCGAGTGCTTCGACTCGGGCGAGTGGGGCGAGTGGGGCGAGTAGAGCGAGTAGGGCGAGTGGGGCAAGTGCCCACGGCAAGTATACTATTACTATTACTACTACTACTACTACTACTACTACCACTACTACTACTACCACTACTACTACTACTACCACTACTGCTACTACTCCTACTACTACTACTACTCCTACTTCTACTTCTATTTCTACTTCTGCCACCACCATACTATTACTACTACCATACTACTAGTACTACTAGTACTACTAGTACCATTAGTACCATTAGTACTATTAGTGCTACTAGTACTCCTAGTACTACGAGTACTACTAGTACTATTACTATTACTAGTACTAATGCTACTAGTACTACTAGTACTATTAGTATTACTAGTACTACTAGTACTACTAGTACTATTAGTATTACTAGTACTACTAGTACTACTGGTACTACCAGTACTACTAGTATTACGAGTACTACTACTTCTACTACTACTACTACCACTACTACCACTACTACCACTACTACCACTACTACCACTACTACCACTACTACCACTACTACCACTACTACCACTACTACCACTACTACCACTACTACCACTACTACCACTACTACCTACTACTTACTACCACTACTACCTACTACTTACTACTTACTACTTACTACTTACTACTTACTACTTACTACGACGACGACTACTACTACTACTACTCCTACTCCTACTCCTACTCCTACTCCTACTACTGCTGCTACTGCGACTGCGACTGCGACTGCTACCGCTACTGCTACTGCTACTGCTACTACTACTACTACAACAACAACTACTACTACTACTACTACCTCCTACTACTACTACTTCTACTACTGTAACCTACTACTACTACTACTACTGCTACTTCTTCTACTACTACTACTACTACTACTACTACTATCACTACTAGTAGGAACAAATAATGTTGTCCGCCACTCACATGCGTGATGATAACACCGGGATTTCAAAGAAGCCATGCCGATAAAGCAGCTGTCCACAAGTGTGAACGATCCCCCTCATTCTAAAACTGCGTGGGCAGCCTTCAAGAAGAAGAGCTATCCAACCTTTGGATATTTATGGTTTGTTGTGGCCCTAGAGGCTATGTAAAGCTGTCGATATGGATGGATCAACAAAGTCTGGAGTGGGTCATAACATGATAGGCATGACGCAAAAAAGGATCCAGAAGGGGAATGCTAGTGTATATATATATAGTATGATGTATGTATAGCTATATGAATCTATATGAAATTCAACGCATTTCAACACATTCTCAGGTGAAAATCGGTGACTTTGGCCTTGCAAAGGTGATGTCTTCGAGGTGCTCACAGAAAGTTGATCTCCAAAAGGAAGGAAACATAAACAAAGATTCGGATGACAAATCATGTCCTTCCCCTCGTTTGTGTGGTTACCTGAATCTTAACAATCGGTACTGACGGGAATTTGTCCTTTCGGTTCACAGGTTTTTGGTGGTGGGCTGGGTTGAATTGCTGCAGAATGTTGCAGATGCGAAACAGCCGCCTCTGAAGGAGCGACCGGGCACCAAAGATGTCTGGGGGCGTTGGCACATGGCGCTACATGGCGCCAGAAGTGGTGCGCTACGAGCAGTATGACGAGAAGATCGATATCTTTGCTTTCAGTTTGATCCTCTACTTCATTTTCTCTGGAACGCAGTGCCTCTGAGCGGTTCATGACGTGGTGGGCCGGTTTGTTCTTTGACCCGTTTGAGCCGGTTGACCATGCTTGACATCCTGGTTCAATTCGTTTGCTTCCAGCAAGGGACGTCAAGTGTGAGCAGAGTGCGTAGTGACCAAGGCCATTCTACTCCTATGGGAGAGATCCCAGAGCCGTCTTGCAAGCTTACTCCAGAGGCCAGGAGATGTGGGTTTGGGATGCTTCGCGGAGATGCCGGGAGCAACCATCAGTACACGCATCAAGAAGAACATGTTTGTGCTGGGACCAAAATATCAGGATGTTTGTATGGCAAAACAACCAGCTCCGTAATGCGCCGTATTTTGTTGTTCACCACTTGGCTGGCGCTGCAACCATACATGACCGGAATGTAGCAGAGAACAGAATAGCAAGCTGAAGCTGGTGCTAAATGAAGGGGTGGAAGAGACCACCCCAAGAAAACAGAGAAATGTCAGCCCTGAACTTTTGAGAAAAAAACATAATCAGCCAAATATGAAAAGACAATAGAGAGAGAGAGAGATGGTCATGACTCATGACACGTGAGGACACATTTTGAAGAGCTATAGGATGAAGACCAGAAACGAGAAAAATGCACAACTTCCCGCTGGACAAAGTGTTTGGTTCATGGTTTGTTTGTACACCTGAAAATTGCTCGTTTGTGCACATCAGAAGGGTTATGTCAACGTGTCAACATGTCAAAAGATGTTTTGCTTGCAGAGATGGCAGCTATGTCCTTGGTGCAGATGTACTTTTGATTTCTTGGCGGGTCCGGAGGTCAAGAGTAGCAAGATCAAATATGGTACATTATGTCACAAATCTTGGTGTGCAAGGGAACATGAACGTTATCACCCCCCCCACCTCAACCCCAACCTCACCCCACGCATGATCAGGGTGCAGTGCTGGTGTGTGCAAGGGAACATGAACACCCACCCCGCCCCACCCCCCCAACCCCAACCCCAACCCGTCATTGGCTTGGCGTGTGCGGATGTATGCTTGCGGCGTGCGTCAATGAGTCATTCTTGGCGTGCGCAGATGCGTGCTCTTGGCGTGTGCAGATGGGTCGTTTGCCCTAGAAGCCAGAGTTGAGTGGACACGTATGCACATGTGATGTCATTGATAGCATGAGTGAATGCCATGCAGCGCTAGGTGAAGAGCCTCGTCCAACTCTTGGATCTTCAGTGGGAACTCGGGAGCTCCGTGCGTTCTTGCCTCGTGCATGGCATCCTGATCCCAATCAAAGGCCCTCTGCACAGGAATGTTTGGACAGTCTGTCCGTCATGGAGAAGCCAGGATTGAAGCTCGAACAAAGACGGGAGGTCAAAGAGGAAGGCCATGACGAGGAAGGGCAGTAGGAACGCAGTGAAAGTAAGCTTGCTGATCAAATTTTCAGTCACAGATTTTCATCTTAGCCACTCCATGGTTTCTTATGGTTTCTTCCTGGCCATGGAATACATGGAATGCTAATCTGCTAGCACCCCTCCAAAAAACGAACTATACAATTGTTTTTTTTTGGCGAGGGCTCGTGCGCAACTTGTGTACACCCTATTGTGTACACCCTTGAAGACTCAATGGCTAAGCAAAAGATTCATTGTTCAGCACTAAGGAGGAAGACCTTCAAGAAAATCAATATGAAGTTGAAGAAGGGCACGGTATTGAAGAAGTGAGAGATGGTCCAGTTTGACTGGACGCCCCATGAAGGGTGTATACTGTATACAGTACAGATATGCGTGATTGATTAATGCCATGTGCAGCACGCAAAGTGCATGCCAGGTCATTATAGTGTCCGAACAAATCAAAACCAATCACAGCAGCGATGATCAGCGGTGTTGCAAACCCGGCACTAGCAAATGCTCCACATTTATCCGAATTTGATAAGTTGCACGGGCTAGAATCTTAGAATGCACATCATAAGAAGGTTTTGGCAACCACTGTGTTGCATGTTGAATATGTTCCTCCTCCTGCTCTTGATACCCGAGCGGTACAGGTTCAGATAGAATAGATAAATCAGATATGTTTGGCATGTTTGGCCAGCTGCTTGCACAGTGAAGGGTCTTGAACGCAAAACAGTCATCATTTGTTCTTGCTCGCAGCATTCATGAACCAAAACTTCTGGGTTGAATTCTGATAAATTCTGCTTGCCTGCGCCAAGCAGAGCCAGCAAGAATCGATTGACCAAAATAGCCAGCCTGCCCTTTGCCCACTTTGACAGGGTAAGCAAAACACCGATCAAACATGTTGTATGAATTTGTGGCAGAAGGCGTTTTTTTTCCTCCAAGTACCGGAGAGCCATCAGGGTCAAACTCTTCAAAGGCATGCTTTCCAACATGAAAGCAGGTCCGGAAATAATTCAACCCCAAACAATACCTAGGGTGCAGTTGGGGCTGTAAATGGGCATCACCACAGACCTAACATCACAAGTTGGTATAAAGTCACTTGGTATGTAACCCCCACAATTGCGGCCATATACCTTTCTTAAGTTAGAGAGAGAGAGAGAGCGCGAGATCCTTCTTAGTGACTTAGTGAAACTGCAGCTGGAAGTAGCTTCACACATTTTAGTCTATTCTGTAGGCCGTGCCTCATTCTGTAAAGGCTGCAAAGGCCTGCATTCCCTGCAGGCGAGGCAGGCAAACAGAGCAAAGCACTGCGGCAGCTGGAGTTCCTGCATGCATGTGGCCTTTTGTCGAAAAAAATAGTTGTCAGAAGTCTTGTGCTAGTTGTTGACAATTCATGTGGATCTAGTGGTTTTTCCTCTTATAAGGCGGCACGCGCCTAAATCTAGAAATTTTCACATCCATGCTCAAGGATTAATTAATTTGATCTGTTCCTGAATGCTTGTCATTTCAACATGTCTTCCATAGGATAGATTTCTCAGTAGATTCTCTTCCTTAAAGCCAAATCATGCCAAATCCAACCGCCGACCGCGTTCTTATTTGGGGCTGGAGAGTCTGCTCTGCCATGAGCCTTAACCGTGTTTGAAGCCCTGCCATGGGCAAATGCCATAAGTATAAAAATTCAGAAGTTTCAGGTACCATGACTGAATTGAGGTCATGGTGGCATCACCTACGTGCGTGACAGAAAAATGGTGCCTGCTGCATGAACCCAAAATATATGATGTTATATGAACTTATTCATTAGGATACTTTAATGGATAGTCTAGTCTAATCACGAAAGCTAGCTTCCGCTAGCTGAAGTCCCTCTTGCCTTAGCAAGGTATTGGGGGCACATGAAACTTCATACTTAACTACCCCCGCTCGGCTGGCCTCACAAGCAATTTGGCCGTGGCTCAATCCCCCGGGGACACCGTCGGCATGTCGCCACCAGCAGCAAATTCGGCAGCATCCGCATCCTCAACATCATTGTGTTTTCATGCCAAGCTCCCTGCCAAGCTAGCTTTCGTCCCTTACCCCTGGGCCTCAAGTATACTGTTAAACGCATTGGGTGGACCCTACGCCTGTTCAAAAACTATTGGTCGGGCGGATGATATATCCAGCGTATTCAACAATATTGGACGTGTTGGCCACTTGTTGTTGTTCTGGTGCTTCATACGTCACCAGCCACCAGAACCTGACGCCGGATCTAACCTCCAAAATACCAAACAAACATCCAGATTTTCCAGATCCAGCAAAAACGCAGGTATCAGCCCCAACTGCGATGTACCAAGGGTTGTGGTGTATCAAGATCCAGCATTCAGTCGAGATTCACATTGAATCCAATATCTCCAAGCATTTATCGGGAAGATTCTGCAGAAGATTGGTGCAGTATGGAAATTAGAGGTCGCCATTTTTTCACCGTTGCTTTGCAAGTATCTGCAAGTAAGCATATCAACCTTGAGTTTCGGGAAGAAGGCCAGGGTTGCATTCAAATACATAGTCAAAAAAATTGGGCAAGCGTGGCGCGTACAAGTGCTATTGTGACCAAAGAAGAATTTTAATTCGCCCATGTTTTCTGCAGGCCTACGGTCCGGGCTGCATTCAAACACATTCAAACACCTTCGATCTTAGAGAGACTTGTGGCGTGTCATTCATGGTGCTGGTAGGCATGGACAGAGCTTTGCAAGCCTTGGCTGCAGCCAAAGGCCGGGTGAACAACAAATTTGACAAGTTGGCCGATTGCTTGGCTTCGCTTGTTAAAATCCGATTGTATATCCCTGAAGCCAACAGAAGAACTCGTTTTTTCCTCGTCACTATTCTCACCTTTCACTTCAAGGCTCAACCAGGCTTAATTGCTTAGTTAAATAGCAGCCTGTACGTCATGGGGGCAGATTGCAGCACGATCGCCAAAGCGGAGCTCCTGAAAGAAGAGGTGCAACCGACGCACCCGAACAAAGCAGCTGAGGGCCAGCTGAGAGGTTCCTTTCCGGAAATCTCGCGGCCACTATTTTCAAAGACCGGACCTGCTGCGCTGTGGAGCTGCGATCGTCAGACTGCAGGAGATCTGAGTTCTGCAAGTACCCGAACCCGTCTCGATTCCCAAGAGGAATTTTCCAAGCAGATGAGCTCTGCATCGATCTCCAGTCGCTTGGGCGACCTGTCCTTGCTGGTGGACCCCAAGGAAGTCATTGTAAAGAAGGAACTTTGTACCACCTGCAAGAGCACAGTGTCCATTGCAAGCTGGAAAGGCAACTTGGTTGCTGCAAAGCAACTGAAGGTTGATCATGAGCAAGATGCGGAGAGCAAAGAGAACACCCTGAAGGACTTGGTGAAAGAAATTACCATCCTCAGTGGAATCAGTCATCCCTGCCTGGTGAAACTTCTCGGGGCCAACATGGATTCGGCGGAACCGCTTATGCTCACTGAGCTGCTTGAGAATCAAGATGTGGAGACACTTGGATGCAACGTCAAGTCGCACTGTTGGGGATAGGAAAAGCTACAAATAAATTGCCCACAATGGCAACGCAGTAGCATGTGACTACTTTGTTGGCTTTTCTTGTTGAAGTTTCGCAGCAAAGTGTATTCAAAGACTGAAGTGGAAGAGGCCAAGCACCATCAAGAGCCAGATAGAGTATGGCACAGTAATTATAGTCTCCTCAAATCGGGTGCATGCGTGATTTCGTCGGGTCTTGCTTGATCGGTTTCTCCAGGTCAAGACTGTGATCCTTGATCCAAGGACCTACATGCTCAGGCAGAGGATTTCCTCGGTCGATGGTTTCTTCAAGCCACGTTTCAGCTTGGCAATGCGTTGGGCTTTGAACACTGGTGAGGCATTGGCGTATTTGCATGGCCTGTCACATCCCATCATCCACCGCGACCTCAAGCCGTTGAATATGTTTCTCACGAGGAGTTTGGAGGTCGTTTGGGAAGTGGATGGAAGTGGGACCAATCATGACTACTCAGATGGTTACATGCGACAGTTGACCCGGGGAGCCATTGGACGCCATTGGTAAGCTTGGATTTTTGATGATTTTTGGAGGGCATAGTCCATGCAAGGATTGGCAGATGTCGATAGATCATGACTGATGATTCCCTAATTCGGTTTTTTACTTCATAAACTCCAAAGGATACTTTAAAGACTTTGGTAGGCACAGAAGTGGGTGAAAGCATGGCGCCAGAGCGGTAAGCAGGGGTAGGCTGGAGAATGGATCAATGTAAAGCATTGTAAATAAGGCCACGGGCAATGCATTTATGTGGGAATATTCAGGCGGCAGGATGTTGTGTACCAATGCGTGCCGCAAGCATTGCAGAAGGGCAAACATGGTGGGAACTTCAGCACGTTTCAACGCGGTGTCAGGTGAAAATCGGCGACTTTGGCCTTGCAAAGGTGATGCCTTCAAGGTGCTCAGAGGGAATGTGTCGCACGTGAGTTTCATTGTGGTGCTGGCTGTTCCCCACAGGTCTCCAAGAATGTGCTATAAGTTCTAAATAGTTCTAATTACAGTATATATATATATTGTATATTAATATACATATATATATATATAGATTGATATAGTATATGGATGCATATGGGCATTGCTCATGAGTTTCTTTATTTGTAATTATTCAATTAGTACTAGACCCAACCCAGTACCATGGAAGTTGCCAGATCCAAAGAAAAACACTATTTGCGAGACTTATTCGAAAAATGGAAGTTCACAGCTCCAAAACGAAGAAATTCTGCGAGACAACATCAAAAACGAAGCAATTCTAGAAATTCTGTCAGGCGTCCTTTTCATAAATGACAAGTTGAGTGCAGAGCTGATGGCTTCGTACCAATGCGTTTAGCGATTTTTCCACCCCATCATATCCCATCATCCCATCCGGTGAAATACGAAGTGTAGCGCCTGTCACGCAAAATCATCTTAGCGAACCTGACGATCACATGCTTGAAAATGCAAGCCCTCTCAGGAAACTTCCTAACACGTCTGATGGAGATGTCTCGTGCACTGCGCCTGCCACACACAATGCATCTTTCAGAGGTTCTTTTAAAACGTCCCACGTCTGCCATCGTTTTTGAAATTGCTGCAAAAGGTTTGGCTCACTCTTGTGAAAATGCAAAATCCATATCCATATCGCTTGCCGCGAAAAAAATGACAGATTAACTTCTCCGAATGTGTGGTGTTTCTTAACATTTTGACTTCGAAGCGTGCTTCGCGCCACAGCCGCGTGCACTTTTTGAGCAACACAACTTCCAAAAGTGCTCCGAAGCTTTGGTGCTGTAACATTTTGACTTCCGACTTCTTAACGTGCTTGGCGCCACAGCTGCGTGCACTTTTTAAGCATCACAAGTTCCAAAAGTGCTCCAAAGCTGAGGCGTTTTCAACATTTTGACTTGGAAAACCTTCTTTTCGACCGTCCAGAACCGCAAAACATTGGAAAAACGTTGGAAAACACAGTCCGGAATAGCAACACATTGGAAAAACGCAGTGTGTGGGAGTGTTCTACTTCTTCCCGCGCGTGGATCTTCTTTCTACTTACTCGCTCTTCTCTGACTCTTCCCAAGACTGTCGCTGCATTTGTCCACAAGTCGGGAGTTTGACTTCTAAATTTCCTTAATAAGCTTTATAAGAGAATTGCACCGGGTTTGTTGCATGTTTGTTGCAGAGTCAATGCATGTGATTGGTATATTCTCATTGATTCTGATTGAAGGGTTGCAGTTGCAATACAAAGGAGCAGCGACCGGGCACCAAAGATGTCTGGGGGCGTTGGCACATGAGCAAGGGTCAAAAGACGCTATGAAAGGCTTCAATTGCGATCCGCCATCACTACTCAAAATATGTGATTTACTGTGTGTAGCGATAGGGGGCCTTATGTAGCGATACCTCTTTTTAGACTTTGTTTATGATTGAAGCTTCCTGTTGGGCGCATGACTTTCCAATCTTTTGATGTCAGAGTGCGACACTGGAGCAGTCGCAGTGGGCTGGTCTTCCTGGGTAGTTGCAAGATGGCCTGTCGTCAAGCATATATGAGATAGTTACATTAAACAATATTGATATATAGGGGTATGTTGACCTATAAGGTATGCAAGAAACTAATTCATAACGCATCATGAGCTTGATGATGGTGATGATGCTGATGATGATGGTGATGGTGATGATGTTGATTCAGATAGTGACCGTGCTGAGATATGTTGAAAAAGCATCCTTGTGCGGTCACGGACGCTTCTCCAAAGCCACTGTCCAGGAGTAGAATTGCAACATGGAGCTTGTCAGAATTTCGTGTCACTTGAAACATACACCTGAGATCACACATTTTCTGTTCCCCGTAGCGATGCCCGAAGCGATACCCCTCGATACCCAGAGCGATACCTGAAATCCATGAAATTAGGGAGTACCCCACATGGTCACTTGAAACTATACAACTTGTGCTACAGGTGGAAAAATATGGGAAGTATGAACAAGGGTACCCTCAAGTTCTTACTGGGTTAGTTCTTAAAGGGTTCATTTGGTCAGGGTTTTGCCGATTCATTTTGGCGTGGTATTAGGTTGCAAAGGAGGCGGGGTGAAGAAAAAAAGGCGCCGGAAACAAGGCAGCACAGGCAAGACAAGCCAACACAAGACCAAGGGCAGCCTCCGAGGTCAGATGACCTGCAGTGAGTCCGGCTGGTGTCTAGCTGAAGCTGTCGACGTCAGCCTTGGTGATCAAGTAAAAGTTTGAATTTCCCTGGAGATACCATCGCAAGGGGAATAAGAATCCGATTCCTCATCTGGATCCTCCTCTTCTAGCAGCAATTCTGCCTAGTTGGTGAAAAGGGTGCTGGGACTGTGTGTAGCGATAGGGGGCCTTATGAAGCGATGCCATGACCTCACCACATGAATTGCAGTTGCAATACAAAGGAGCAGCGACCGGGCACCAAAGATGTCTGGGGGCGTTGGCACATGGCGCTACATGGCGCCAGAAGTGGTGCGATATGAGCAGTATGACGAGAAAATCGACATCTTTGCTTTCAGTTTGATCCTCTATTTCATTTTCTCTGGGACGCAGTGCCTTTTCAGCGGTTCATGACGTGGATTGCCGGTTCTTATCCCTGATCTTATTGTTCAATTATGTTCAATTAGTTTCATTCTATAACGAGTGGGGTGCAGCGTGAGCATTTGGGCCAAGGCCATTCTACTCCTTTGGGAAGGATCCCCGCGCGGTCTTGCGAGCTTACCGCAGAGGCCAGGGGGATGAATCGGAAAGAATTCTTGGGGCAGCCATGGCAGCCATGAATGAGTACTGCAGTTACTGCAGCACATGTTTGTTTTTTCTCGGTTGGTTGTGTTGCCCGACCTCGGGCAAGCATAATCAAACTGCAGCGAAGGCATATGGTTTCTTAAACGATGAGTGGCGTGCTGCTAAAACCATACTTGACCGGAATGTAGCAGAGAACGGAATAGCAAGCTGAAGCTGGCCCTAAATGAAGGGGTGGAAGAGACCACCTCAAGAAATCATAGAAATGCCAGCCTGAATAGCTTAAACATGTGAGGAAAAAAATACGTCAGCCCAATATGAAAAGACAGCAGAGAGAGGGAGAGAGAGAGAGAGAGAGATAGAGAGAGAGATAGATAGATAGATAGATAGATAGATAGATAGATAATGATAGATAGATTAGATAGATTAGATAGATTAGATAGATTAGATCGATTAGATCGATTAGATCGATTAGATCGATTAGATTGATTAGATCGATTAGATCGATTAGATCGATTAGATCGATTAGATCGATTAGATCGATTAGATCGATTAGATCGATTAGATCGATTAGATCGATTAGATCGATTAGATCGATTTGATCGATTAGATCGATTAGATCGATTAGATCGATTAGATCGATTAGATCGATTAGATCGATTAGATCGATTAGATCGATTAGATCGATTAGATCGATTAGATCGATTAGATCGATTAGATCGATTAGATCGATTAGAACGATTAGATCGATTAGATCGATTAGATCGATTAGATCGATTAGATCGATTAGATCGATTAGATCGATTAGATCGATTAGATCGATTAGATCGATTAGATCGATTAGATAGATTAGATAGATTAGATAGTTTAGATAGATTAGATAGATTAGATAGATTAGATAGATTAGATAGAATAGATAGATAGATAGATAGATAGATAGATAGATAGATATAGAGAGAGAGAGAGTAGAGAGAGTAGAGAGAGTAGAGATAGTAGAGAGAGTAGAGAGAGTAGAGAGAGTAGAGAGAGTAGAGAGAGTAGAGAGAGTAGAGAGAGTAGAGAGAGTAGAGAGAGTAGAGAGAGTAGAGAGAGTAGACAGAGTAGACAGAGTAGAGAGAGTAGAGAGAGTAGAGAGAGTAGAGAGAGTAGATAGAGTAGAGAGAGTAGATAGAGTAGAGAGAGTAGAGAGAGTAGAGAGATGGTCATGACTCATGACACGTGAGGACACATTTTGAAGAGCTATAAGATGAAGACCAGAAGCCAGAAAACATGCACAACTTCCCGCTAGACAAAGCGTTTCAAGAGTTGGACACGTATGCAGTATGCACATGTGATGTCATTGATGGCATGCGAGTGAATGCCATGCAGCGCTAGGTGAAGAGCCTCGTCCAACTCTTGGATCTTCAGTGGGAACTCGGGAGCTCCGTGCCTTCTTGCCTCGTGCATGGCATCCTGATCCCAACCAAAGGCCCTCTGCACAGGAATGTTTGGACAGTCTGTCCGTCATGGAGAAGCCAGGATTGAAACTCGGACAAAGATGGTAGGACTCAGGGGCAGCAGGAAGACAGTCAACAGATGCCAGAGAAAACCAGATGAGATGCATTGAAATGTATCCTGCTGTTTGTTAGGCGTGTATTAGTTCGGTATCAGTTTGCTTTTGTTCCAACTCATGATGTGGCACCAAGGAGGAAGACTATTAAGGATATCAGTACGAAGTTGAAGAAGGGCAAGGAGCGATTATCATCTTCAAAGGTGAGTCCCCTGAAGAACTGAGAGGTGGACAGAGGTGGTCCATTTGACTGCATGCCCCATGTCACACATATGCGGCATATGCGTAATGCATCAATGCCATGTACAGCACGCAAAATTTATGCCAGGACATGTTGGGTTCGTTTTTTTTCCGAACAAAATCGAAACCAAACATGACGACTCGACGACAATCAAAAAAAATATCAACCGTCCCTTCGGCCCTTCGGCCCTTCGGTCTGGTTTTGTTTTTGGTCAAGAACCCCTCGGCATGTCATTTGGCGGCTATTCAGCAATCTAGGCAGCTGAATGGTGCACAGCCTAATTCGTACGTTGCGTTTCAACAGTTTTGTTACTCCCATGCTGTGAACTTGCTCGCGGCCAGCCACGCTTCAGTGGTTGAACAGTGTGGAGATGGGGTTGCC
This sequence comes from Cladocopium goreaui, assembly GCA_947184155.2. NCBI lineage: Eukaryota > Dinophyceae > Suessiales > Symbiodiniaceae > Cladocopium > Cladocopium goreaui. The sequence goes on from CAMXCT020002647.1 coordinate 55,157, forward strand.
GGATCGCAGACTGTGAGTTACATCTTGCAACCCATTTGTGAGTTTTCCCCTTGAGCGGGGCTTGTTCGAGCCCGGTAACTCTGGCAGTTTTGCCAGGCGACTGGTCGAATTCACAGAAACTAAGCTAATGCGGCAGAATGAGACATGAGACTACAGACTACAGACAAACACAATGAAACAGCACTCAGCAACGTTGTAGGCGTCATGGTTCTAAATCTAAATGATGAGAATGATTTGCAGGTATATTTGTGAATTCCGCGCGCCTTGCGCACTTGCAACGCCCAAAGTTTTATGGATTTCCCGCCCTCACCCTCGCCCAAAGACGAGGTACCCCTTGAAACCCTTAGGGATCATAGGGTGCCTCAACCTGCATAGCGGCACGTGGTGGGCACAGAAACTACTGGCAGCAGCACTTTGCTGTGACGCATTTGTTGCTGCTTTTCCTTGGGCAAATTGCAAGGGTAAATTCGTCAGAGTCAGCCGGCGCCGTCTCACCTCTCGTTGATCATGCGAAGGTGTGCACAAATTCAGAAGGTAGCCTTCCTTTTTGCCTTGCCTTGAACATGCGGACCCTGGGGTGCTGTGATGTGCTGTGTTTGGTTTACAACTCGGCCTATTATCATCACCAGCATCACAAGAACATCTATAGATATCCAGGGACTCAACTTTTTAGCACTGCTGGGTGCCTGCTCACGAACTGCAGTCCAGGCGTGGAGACGCGCTGTGTGCCACGTCGTGACAGCGAGCTCCGCGAGCAGTGCAGGACATGCCGGTGGGAAGGTGGAAAATCACATGGAGATGTTCATCACCAGCCTTAGGAATATCATGGTACAATAGGGAAAATCATGGAAATCTTCTATATGGGAATATCTTGGGAATATGATGAAATCATGGGATATCTTCATGGGACTTTCATCTAGCTTATTTCTGCTTAATATAACATGACAGCGCGCATTTTGAAGGGCTGATTTGCTCGGTCCGAAGTGTGATCTTTTGAAACGCAATTACAAGGACCCAGCACACCGCCGGAATTTCACAGGAAAAACTTCAAGAATGAACCTGACTCCTTCCTACTTTGGGTTCTACATTGATGTTATTAGTTGGGAATTCATTTGTCCAAGATGTCCAAGCTTGCTTCGTCCTATCTTCTGCTCAATGACCAGCATTCCAAATTCTGCTCAGCTGCCAGGGACAGTTCTTTACAGCGGCTGAAAAATGTGGAGTTTGCCGAGCTGCTATGCCAAGGGTTAAAATGCATTCCAGAGCGATGCAGCTAGTGACTGTACCTGGCAGTTGGGTGATTTGTCAGGCTGTTGTTGGCGCATCTTTGGGACTGGCTGATTGGCTCAGTCCTGCATCTGCGATTCAAATGGTGAGTCCATGTGATTCCTAGCCAAGTGGATCCATGCATGATTCTTCACAGAACAACTCAGATACCATGCCTACAAAGACCTTTGCACATGTTTGCAGCCTTAGCACCCTTAGCACCCTTAGCACCCTTAGCACCCTTAGCACCCTTAGCCACCATGACATCCACGGCACACTTGCTTTACACATGGGTCACATGGGTTCGGTCCAACAACAACAACAATAACAACAACTGCAAAACACAGCCCTGCGGAAATGTTTAGCCTGTGGACTTGAGCTTTGCGTGGACTGCTCCAGACTGAGGCAGGGATGTAATTGTTAAGTTAGTTAAGACATGTCAAGACTGGAAAGATTTTCGGCTTGCAGCGCGCTGTGATATGCTGTGATACCCCAGTAGATATCAACATGCACATGTGCAGAGAATGCGAAAAGCGTGCACACATGTAATACGCGCAGATATTTGGCCGATAGTCGTGTCAGTCAGTGCGTCAAATCATGGACGCACCCTTGTAGGGGGAACATGCTTCATGTCAGGAGGATGCACTGATGACATCGGTTGGAAGTAGAAGCTTTGGATTTGCTGAGGGATGGGAATGTGTTGCCGCTCACTACTTTCCTGTATTCCATCGCACTCACTGCTCTTAGGTTTGTTCCTGTTGCATTCACGTGCTTACTTTTCACCGCTTTCCAGTTTTTTTTTTAAAATCCCATCATTCATCAAATCAGATCTTTTGAGTCTTGCGCCATGCTCCATGCTGCCCAACTTTATATCCTTTGGCATAGCTATGGAAAACTGTTGATAGGTAAATATCAATGTAAATCATCTACAATGTTTGGCCATTTGCATCCATTTGCATCCATTTGCCACATAATTAGCTATGTGAAATTGCCAGAGGGATTCTTACCGGGTAAAGAACTACCAGCCTCAAGCCGTCCTTGAATCCCTAGGATCCCGTAGTCGAAGCCCGCGAAGCCCGGAGACGGAGACCGAGACCTTTGATGTCGAGGTGAAGCTCCTGTCTGGTGAAACGCCAGAAGCTCAGATGCGCTCAAAAATGTTCCCAAAAATTATAGAATGTTTATGGCGAAAATGATTATCCAAAGATATCCCAAGGTTATATAATTAACATTAATTAACTATATATATCTATTAATATGGTGTCATGGTAAGATGGCATACACTTAAAACGATGCATTTATGCCATCAAAGAGGCGTTCATTCCCTCGCTGTGTCCTGACGCATATGGTGGCATTCTAGGAAGCCCCCCCGTTTCTATGTGCCATCATAGTGAGTAAAGACACCAAAACTATCCAGAACTAGTGCCGCTATCCCCCGCATCCGTTGAAAGCGGGGTGTGCCATTTTAGTGTGACCCCTCCCATATGCAAGAAGTATGCACCAATGTATTTGGTCTAATAGAGGAGTCTAAGATGGCGCACAACCACCGCAATGGTCTGAGTATTGTTTTTTTGGCTTTCAGTCATTAAGATGGACCCCATGAATAGCATTGTGCCATCTTTGGTTCTGCGGGTGGAGCCTTGATGACTACTTTGACCCCTGCGATTTCTTGAATCCAAAAATGATATTTGCATATATTTGCCATCTTAGACCCACCTGGTTTGGTGTGCCACCTTAGGGTAACCCTCTATATAATCCGATATATACATATATATATATATATATACATATTATATCATATTATGATAGATCTTTTGGATTGTGAATTCTCCTGTTTTCTTCATCCTTCTCAGACCCAAATGGTGAGAGAGCCACTGCCCCCATCCCCTACTCTTGGCGCATGCCTCAGGCTGGCCACTATCAAGGTCAATGCAGCTGCAGCTCAGCCGGATGTTTCTTAGTGGTTCCATAAATATGTTTCCTGCTGAAAATTTGATGATGATCAATGATCAATATAATATATTCATGTGGTTGACATTGATGATCACTGATGATTTTGTAGGCACCCAGCTTTGCAGTGTTTGATGTGTTTGTCAGCAACAGCGTTTCATGGGTTATGAATGAAAACGGTTGCGTATCAAGACTAGTGCGGTGCACCCTTCACACTTTAAACACATCATTTAAAGATTGAGACTCAGTGACAGCCGTAAATTCAATTCGATGCTCCCTTGTCATGCTGCTATCAAGATTAGATTGGATCCAACTTGGATCCCATATCCCATATATGATCCCGTGAAATTCCACTAATCAGTCCTACATCATTTCACACAAGTTTTCAATATCCACTACATGTAGTACCAAATCATTTTGCACATCTATATATATATATACAGCATAACTGTACGGATTTGAAAAATATGAGTCTCCTGAAGTATTTCCATTACCCTCTGGTAATTTAACATAGCTATTGAAAATCACCATTTTTAATGGGAAAATCCACTATAAATCACCATTTTCAATAGCTATGTTAGTTTACCAGAGGGTATTTTCCAGTGATCCACTTGAAGTATTTCCACTGGACGATCCATGAAGATCCAGGACCCGGTGTCCCAGCTGCGGGAGAAGATCGAGGCCCTGGACGTGTCGGAGCTGGGCGCCTTTCCGCAGAGCGCCTTGATGTTTGGCCGACACGAGCTGGACCTCGGGGACACGGCAGGTGCGACATGGCAGGGGGAAGGTTGGGGGGATATATGTTGTGGTAAAAATGGGGAAAGGTGATGGGAATCTATAATTTATATATATATATAATGTGTGTGTGTATTCATATCCTATATGTGTTAGATAGTATAGATAAATGGGAGATTTAGCAGGGCAAATATAATATGAAATATCCAACTTCAGGACTTGATGTGATGGTTGGGTATGTGCGTTTTTTTGTATGAATGCCTCGAAGCGGTGTGTGACACAACACACACACACACACTTTAATATATGTGTGTATTTGTGAAAACAACACAGTTAGCATGGTTGCATACAGTAAGCAAACACAAAAACCATTTGCAAACCCTTTTGTAACTGGGATGAAACCCAATTAGACGGCACAACCAGCTCACAACCAGCTACCGGGAAGCAGGTCCATGGGGTGGCGGAGGTTGCTTAGAGGTGCCAGAAACATGTTTGGCCGCCACTGGACCATTTAGATTCAATTACCACTTCATAAGAATGAACATGTTTGATCATGTTTGGATGTGTAGGTATCATAGGTATTTACTCTGGATTTCTCTGACAGGTCCTATCATGTCCTATCCTCTACAAAAGGTTCCCATTGATCTTCTCCTCTACAAAAGGTTCCCGTTGATCTTCAAAGATTTCCATGACATCAAAGATTTCACCATGGGAATATCGAAGATATCGAAGCTCCCAGGTGCCGTCGGTCTTTGTCAGGGCTCGGTGCTCACACTCCTGCGTCTTCCGCCGCGGAAGCTGTGCACAGCCTCAGAGGCCAGGTCCTGACAATGAGGAAACAATATATAGTCATCCAGTATCCTACTTAATGGTCTTATGACTGATGTGTAGTTTATATATATATATATATCTATTGTTTGTAGATGTGTCGGTAAAATCGATCTATCTATATTCCAAGAGAATCAGCTTCCATCTTGGATTGGTACAGTCTTTCTTGAATTTTGAGTTGAACGAGTCGGTACGACCAACAGGATGGCACGGCGCGAATGTTTGAACTTCATACTGGAAAGACTTTGAGCATCCTGGGGGGGTCTCTTGGCTATGAAAGTCTGATTGCACAAGCAATGTTTGAAGTCAGGGGCATATCATATATCGTTATTTTTACTATTATTAAATAATCGTGTGATTATAATACCAATCGATTTATTAATCTAATCTAATCTAAATCTAAATCTAATCCAATCTAATCTAAATCTAATCTAATCTAATCTACTCTTATCTTATCTTATCTATCTATTTGTCTATCTATTTGTCTATCTATCTATCTACCTATCTATCTATCTATCTATCTAATTATCTATCTATCTAATCTATCTAATCTATCTAATCTATCTAATCTATCTAATCTATCTAATCTATCTAATCTATCTAATCTATCTAATCTATCTAATCTATCTAATCTATCTAATCTATATCTATCTATCTATCTATCTATCTATCTATCTATCTATCTATCTATCTATCTATCTATCTATCTATCTATCTATCGTACCGTGTCTTATCTTATCTTATATGTTCTTTTCTTATGTTATCTATCCTATCTATCCTATATATCCTTTCTATCTATCTATCTTATCTATTCTATCTATCCTATCTATCTGTCTATCCATCCATCTAAATATTTATCTATCTATATATCTATATTATCTACCTACCTATCTATCTAAATGTGTATCTATCGCATTGTATCTGATCTTGTTTTATTTTATGTTATCTTATCTTATCCTATCTTATCCTATCCTATCTATCTATCCATCCATCCATCTATATATTTATCTATCTATTTATCTATCTATCTATCTGTCCGTCTGTCTGTCTGTCTGTCTTATCTATTTTTTTTTATTTCGTATGTATCTTATCTATCTTGTCTATCTTATCTATCAGTTCTATCTTCTCTAATCTATCAATTTTATCTATCTAATCTATCTACTCTATCTATCTAATCCTTCTTTCTAATCTTTCTACCAAATCTATCTATCTAATCTACCCTGATCTAATCGAATCTATTCGAATCTAACCTAATCTTATTCTATCTAATCTATCCTAATCTAATTGAATCTAATCGATTCTAATCGAATCTTATCTAATCTTATTTTATCTAATCTTACCTACTCTGATCTAATCTTATCTAATCTTTTCTAATCCTATCTAATCTTATCTCTTCTTATCTGTTCTTATCTATTCTTATCTATCTATCTATCTACCTATTTATCTATCTATCTATCTATCTATCTATCTATCTATCTATCTATCTATCTCTCTAGCTATCTAGCTATCTAGCTATCTAGCTATCTAGCTATCTATCTATCTATCTATCTATCCTATCTAACCTATCTAACCTATCTAATCTATCTAATCTATCTAATCTTTCTAATCTATCTAATCTATCTAATCTACCTAATCTATCTAATCTATCTAATCTATCTAATCTATCTCATCTATCTAATCTATCTAATCTATCTATTCTATCTAATATATCTAATATATCTAATCTATCTAATCTATCTAATCTATCTAATCTTTCTCATCTATCTAATCTATCTTTCTAATCTATCTATTCTATCTATTCTATCTATCCTATCCTATTCTATTCCATTCCATTCTATTCTTTTCCATTCCATTCTATTCTATTCTATTCCTGTCTGTCTATCTATCTATCTATCTATCTATCTATCTATCTATCGCTCTTTCCATCTATCTATCTATCTATCTGTCTATCTATCTATCTATCTATCCATCCGTCCATCCATCTATCGTTCTTATCTATCTATCTTATCTATCTATCTTTCTTATCTATCTATCTATCTATCTATCTATCTGTCTATCTATCTATCTATCTATCTATATTTCTTTATTTCTTTCTTTCTTTCTATCTATCTATCTATCTATTTCTATCTATCTGTCTATCTATCTATCTATCTATCTATCTCTATCTATCTATCTATTTCTATCTATCTCTATATCTATCTATCTATTTCTATCTTTCTATTTCTATCTATCTATTTCTATCTATCTCTATATCTATCTATCTATCTATCTATCTGTCTGTCTATCGATCTATCTATCTATCTATCTATCTAATCTAATCTATCTATCTATCTATCTATCTATCTATTTCTATCTATCTATCTATCTATCGATCTATCTATCTATCTATCTCTCTATGTCTCTCTCTATCTATCTATCTATCTATCTATCTATCTATCTCTATCTATCTATCTATTTCTATCTATCTATTTCTATCTTTCTATTTCTATCTATCTATTTCTATCTATCTCTATATCTATCTATCTATCTATCTGTCTGTCTATCGATCTATCTATCTATCTATCTATCTATCTATCTATCTATCTATCTCTCTTTCTCTCTATCTATCTATCTATCTGTCTATCTATCTAATCTATCTAATCTATCTAAGCGATCTAATCGGTCTAATCTATCTATCTATTTATCTATCTATTCTATCTATTCTATCTATTCTATGTATTCTATCTATCTATCTATCTATCTATCTATCTATCTATCTATCTATCTATCTATCTATCTATCTATCTATCTATCTATCTATCTATCTATCTATCTATCTATCTAATCTATCTATCTATCTATCTATCTATCTATCTATTCTATCTGTCTGTCTATCTATCTATCTGTCTGTCCAGTTTTTGTGAAGAATATAGTTCGAAATCATATTGAAGCATCGAAAAACATGCGTGGTTTTTTATGGGTTTCTTTCCTGGCCAAGGCACTGCAGTGCTGTGGTGTCGGTCACTTTTTCAGAAGACGTCACCAGAGCATTGACCATGACCTCTGCCCGTTCCATTGCCATGTACGACGCCAGCAGTGGGGCAGCTGGGCTGATGTTTCACCATCGAAAATCAATGGACAAATGGACAATCAATGGAATATTGATGAATATTGATGATAATGAGAACACAGTGCTGGAGCCCAGGTTCAACTCTGGAGAGTTCTTGGACCGGTGCAGGATGCGTGTTTGGCGGCAGATGGACGGAGAGTTCTGGTAGGGCAGCCTGATGTGCAGTTGCCACTGCTGAATGGGGTGTTGAATCTGCAGAGGCTCAATAAGCCAGCAATCCGGTTTGGCATGTCCGACATCCCAAGTCTTCACTTCAAGTGGAAACTGAAACAGAGGGGTAATTGATTTAATTCTGGATGTCTCCGACCAGACACAATTCCCGGAAAGCGTTTGCAATCGGTTTTCACTGAGAATGTTGTGACAAAGACAGCTCACTGCAGGTTATGGACTCACATTCGGTCGTTGGCCTGCTGGATGCCCAAACCGGGCGCTTGTTGACCAACCTTGTGCATCATGCGCAACTTGTTATGCAATTTGTGTGCTGAGATCAACACGGACGCGCAGTATTTGTGCCATGCACAGCATCAGAGCCAGTCAGGTACTACGTTTGCACAGCAGCTCCTTTGCCAGCAATATATGACTCGATATGAAATATACATCATGGAATGTCGTCAATCCCATGGCATATCACAGCCATGATCCCAACCTTGTAGCTGCAGGTGTTTTCTCCAGATGGGAAGGCTCTTTTGACTTCCTCTGTTGAGGGCTTTGCCCGGCTTTTCGATGTGGAAAGTGGTGGCTGCTTGGTCACCTTTGGTCGCAAAGCCACTGGGGGCTCCTTGGCAGTGGATGGGGCGTTGGCTTTTGGGCGTGGTGTTGCAATTTTTATCCGTGTTTAAAATTCATGAAGAATCTTGAAACCGCTGGCGCCATCAAGCAAGGCAAATTCCTTCAGGTTTCTAAAACACAATAATGCCAATGCGTTGGTATGTGACGTATAGTTTCAGATTTGTGTCGTGAAGTTTTCGTGCCCGTGTTCAGCAGCGGCTTAGGGAGGAGTGTGGGCATGTCGGCGGCCTCTTTCTCACCAGATGCGACGAAAGTGCTTGCGAGTATTTGGCCGGCAGTTTCACTTTTGCAGTTTCACTCTTATTTACTTCATCGAATTTCCATCGCAGATCCAAATTGGTTTGTTGGTCGGCGGTTTGATTTTCCATTGGATCCCAATTGACGTTTGATATTTCCGGGATGAGTACAACCATGCAAGATCAGTGGATCCAATTGACATCAATTATAAAACTAGTTATATGTTTGGAGATTGGTAAAAATCAGGATAACGGGATCCAGTCAACATCAGTTGGCTATGGCCATATATATGCCTTCGGCAAGCCCGCCGGCCATAGAGAGGTGGCCCCAAGGGAGTTTGATGTGCAGGAGAGAGAACCAGAAGAGAAGAGAGGAGAGGAGAGGAGAGGAAGAAGAAGAAGAAGAAGGGGAGACGAATACAGAGCGGTAAAACGGAAGCAGCTTGTGTAGCAAGTGCTGGCCGTAACAACTTATTGACCCTGTACCAAATTAGCACCGCCCCCAACAAAGTAGCGCCAGGTACTATGTATGAGCCACTGGCTTGACAGCAGACCGCTGCATGGAAGGGAACAGGGTGGAAGCGGAGAGAGGTTGCCCCAAGGGAGGTTGATGTGCACGCTAGGTGGAAGCCTGAGAGAGAAGCAGAAGATAAGAGAAAAAGAAGAAGAAGAAGAAAAAGAAGAAGAGAAAGAAGAGGAAAAAGAGGATGAGACGAAGACAGAACTGTAGATCAGAAGCAGCTTGAGTACCAAGTGCGTGCTTGAACAACCTATGGGCCGCATACCAAATAAGTGTCGGTCGATCAGTTTAGTACCGTGTGCGTCCTGTGACTAGTACCGGTAGACCACTGTAGTGCTGTAGACTGTGGACAATGTCATTAAATCTACCGGCACTACCAGTTTAGTATATACTTGGGGAAGAGTATGATAGTATATACAGTATCTCTAGGAGTAGTAGCAGTAGTAGCTCGTCGTGGCAGCAGTACTAGTAGACTAGTGCGAGTAGTAGCAGCAGTAGCAGTAGCAGTAGTAGTAGGAGTAGTAGTAGCAGTAGTAGTAGTAGTAGCAGTAGTAGTAGGAGTAGTAGTAGTAGTAGTAAGTAGTAGTACGTAGTAGTAATTAGTAGTACGTAGTAGTAATTAGTAGTAGTAAGTAGTAGTAAGTAGTCGTAGTCGTAGTACTAGTTGTAGTACTAGTACTTCGTACTAGAGTACTAGAGTACTCTAGTACCAGTACAGTACTTAGACCTGGACGTGGACTTAGACTTGTATACTTATACGGGGAGGGGGGCGAGCGGAGTTGTCCACAGTTTTTTTGGCCCCCAGCACCAGGTATGTATGATGGCTCTGTTGATCTCTATGATCGCACCTCTGGGGAGCGGATTTGCTCTTGTGATCCTTGAACGAATGCGATGGTCTTGGGACTGTACAGTAATCGATGTAACTGGTATACACATATATACACCAGAGAAATAAAAGTAGGGGATTTCATGGTATAGCCGGAGAAAAACAAACTGACCGCCTAAGCATGCCTAAACCATGTTTCGTATCATGTGGCAACACACACTGAAACAGCAGAGCTACGGATTGGTGCAAGAGAGAGCTCCATGAAGCTGCCATTTGTCAGTACTCAGTAGAGGTGTCCAGTTTTATATTACATGGTGGGAGTCCGTGGATCATTTCATGATATTTCATGCATCCTATAGATTTCACATTTCACATTGCAAGATCCAGTCCAGAACCGGTCGCTTACCCGAGGCTGGTCACAAGTTCTCTTTGAGATCCTGTATCATGTCACCAGATGGCGCCTGGATTGTGATTGGCGATGATTCATTTGGTGACAGAAACTTCATGAAGCTTCCCCATGGCCATCAAATCACGGCAGGTTGCAGGGCAGGTTGCACGCGTGTGATGCAACCCGTACTGAGGCAAGAAGATCCTCACTGCATCCAAGGATGGCACCTCCAAGTTGTTTCTTGCCTGGACATGTGTTTCTTCGCTTGGTGTTTGCAAAGTTGTTTGCTGAAATTGCCCTATATATACATGCACACGCGCACACACACACACACACACATATATATATATATATATTATATACATACATGATAACCAAGCGTTTGCCAGGTGTCTGACATATGTTTATTCCCCACCTGCCAGGTGAGGGTTGTTAGATTTTATGTCAGTTGCCTCCTCCTGCCTCGTCCTCCTCCTCCTCCTCTCCTCCTCTCCTCCTCGTCCTCCTCGTCCTCCTTGTCATCCTTGTCGTCCTCGTCGTCCTCGTCCAACTGCGACCCGCGATCCGCAGTGTTCTCTGCCGGACCTCAACCACGACCATCCACGCCCAGTGTTCCCTGCCGGACCTCAACCACGACCATCCACGCCCAGTGTTCCCTGCCGGACCTCAACCACGACCATCCACGCCCAGTGTTCCCTGCCGGACCTCAACCACGACCATCCCCGCCCAGTGTTCCCTGCCGGACATCAACCACGACCATCCACGCCCAGTGTTCCCTGCCGGACCTCAACCGCGAGTATCCACGCCAAGTGTTCCCTGCCGGACCTCATGTAGGAAGATAAAATGTCAGATAGAGTGCCAGAAGATTTGCCAGGTAGAATGCCAGAAAATATGCCAGAAGATATGCCAGATAGATATGCCAGAAGATATTTCAGAAGATATTTCAGAAGATATGCCAGATAGAATGCCAGATAGAATGCCAGAAGATATGTCAGAATATATGCCAGAAGATATGCCAGATAGAATGCCAGAAGATATGTCAGATAGAATGCCAGAAGATATGCCAGATAGAATGCCAGAAGATTTGCCAGATAGAATGCCAGAAGATATGCCAGATAGAATGCCAAATAGAATGTCAGAAGATATGTCAGATAGAATGCCAGAAGATGTGCCAGTAAGAACATGTATAAATGTCATGGTGGGGATCACACGAAGTAAAGTAATTGATTTTTGTTTAAATCATGGCATTCCAAAAATGGTTCACCTCGAGGTTCTGTGCCTCCAGCGGTGAGTACCTGGGCAGCTTTGACGCCGAAGCGGTGCTCTGTGGAGCCAACTTCTCGCCAGACCTTTCGAAGGCGGTCAGGGGAGATGAGGGGTCAACGACATGGCTATGGCTATGGGCTATGGCTATGGGCTATGGGTGTTTCTACCAGAACCATGGCATAGCTGGCATAGCTTCCTCAAACCTCGGGTTTCCGGGTGTTTGTTCTCTTTTTGATGACCAATACCTTGGATGATTTGAGGATCTCCGCATGTTCAGACATTTGCCTGTTTGCCTATCTATCAATCTACCAATCTATACCTTATCTTGGCATAGCTTAGCTACAATTATTAACTATAAGCAGAACTACAAGGAGAACTAATTATAGGTACAACATGGTACAACTATAAACATATTTATAGTAACTTCTATACTATAACTATAACTTTGACTGTAACTGTAAAGCTGTACTTACAACCCAAACACAGCCATGGATATGATACAACATCTTTCTATATATAGTATAGGATAACGATGGAAAACAGGCTTCCTGATATGACATGATGTTGCAACCCAGCCAGAAATAGTGCGAGAACTCCCAGTTGCTAGACAGGGCTACCGACCAGTTGCTCAAATGCAGAGATGGCAGGCATCAACAGTTTCAGCTGTTTAGGGACTCAACAAATGTATACAAATGTAATATATGCAAGAGATCCAACGCTGGCCTGGTAACCCCACAAGGTTCATGCTTGGACCAAGGCTGATTCAGTGCATTGAATGCCACCAGACAGCAACAGAAATTGGTTGACTCCATACGACTGCATCTCTTGGTGCTGCAGGTTCTAACTGCTGCGCAAGATGGTGTGGCAAAGCTCTTTGATACACATAGCGGTGCTTGTGTCTTGCCATAAAGAATCCGTGCAAATTCATTTTTGATTGAACGCTGTGGACAATTTGTATATTATATATGTACGTATGTAATGGAATGGAATGGAATGGTATGTAATGGTAATGTAATGGTAATGTAATGGTAGGTAATGGTAAATGGTTTATGTATATAATGTAATGTAGTGTAATTAATGTGTGTATATTATATGTATATATATGTATATTATTTTTGCTTTTTGAGAGGTTTGGGGTCTGGCGTGGGGTCTTTCTGAATATTGCCCCAAGGCTTGCAGGAATTTCCAGACCACTCGGCTCCAGTACTCAGTGCCACGATGTCGTTCGATGGTACGTGGGTTCTTACTAGCAGCTTGGTTTCTAAGTGGGAGGGCCGCTTTTCGTGAATGCCATCGCCTGTCTAGTCGCAGCAGGGGATTGGAAGCCAAGTCCACTTGGAATGATTTGATGCTGCAGTCGAGGCTCGAGTGACCTGGAAGCCAAGCTCTTCGAGACCAATACTGGCAGATGCCTTCGAAGTTTCATGGCCAAAATATGCCAAAATGCTGTTTCGAGATGTCTCTCTTGGACGCACAATGACACACCAACACACCCATTCCATCCCTGAGTGACATCTTGGCATCTCTCTCTTCCATTTGTTGGGTATTTTTTTCTCCACCGTTTCTTGAGGTTTTTCAGAGGAGAGCACCTGGTGGTCCGGGGGCGGGGTCAAATATATTAACATGTTAAGATTAATGTATACTGCATACTATATATATATATTATAATAGATATTTGGAAAATTTTGGATATATTTGGTGGGACATGATAGCACCAGAGGGTACATGATTTGCTCAGATCGCCAGGAGAATGGTTTTGTGACATGTGCGCAGTGGGCACCTGGCGGCCGGCAATTGCTGCTGGCAACTGTGCTGCAGTGTGCCCTGTTGGTGGTACACATCGACGAAGATGAGATGAATATAGATGAATCATGTTGCATCAACTGTCAACCATTGGTAAACCTTTCTATGAACAGTTCCTAAGTCGAGTCAAATTGAAGGTCAACTTACTGAACACTCAAGCAACATTGCAGGTGTGTTTTGAGCGTCAGGCATTCTTCAGCGGCAAAGTGGCGGTCTTTGATCCAGCAAGTGATCGCTTCGTTCAAGAATTTGTTGGACACACGGACTGCGTGCATTCCATGAAGTTGATCTGACCATGCCAACTGCGGCATCAAGAGGCGTGTCATACTGATGCCAGAATTGACGCTTCTTGGACAGATATTCCAACAGTAGCAAAGATGAAGCGAACGCCATGCGATCCAAAAGAGTGCCTTGTACAGAAGTGACTGCGAGCACTAGGCCAGATCTTCCACGCGTTCTGTCTTTCTATATATGCATCAATTGATATCAGTTGCTTTAAGGCAGAACATTGTCCAAAGACATCACAGACTTCGCCCAGATGTCATGCGAAAATGTGCTCTCAAGCGCTATTGACATTGATGTGTGTGTGTGTGTTTGTCTGTTGGTGTGTATGTGTGTGTGTCTCACAATTCATGGGATTGATGCCGTTTCTGAATCAATGCTTTTTGAGGTACCGGTGGAATATACAGCAAGCCCATATTTTTTGATATTTTTTGCACAGCCCATGAGATACTTCGACGGCGCACCAAGGCAGGATCGCCTGAGGGTCGGCTTTGGGCTGACTTGTGCCTCAGCAGCATAGACGAGTGGCGTGGCGCGGCACAACAGATGGTGCCATGCTCTTGGCACAGCCAAAAAGGCACTTTTTCAACAGCGAGACAGGGCATGCAGTCACAAACTTGAAACATGACAAGAAACCTTTAGCAACTGGAAAGAGAGAGAGAGAGAGAGAGTAATTACTGTAATATTTATATAAACACGGCTCTGCCACTCTCTCCCGCTGCACAACTGAGGCGAAACCCATTTGACACCGGGTGTGGAGCTTATCCTTGTTCCTCCATGCGTGAATTTCCGGCTGGATCAGCATCAACCATTGAATTGCTGAACTGGCTACCGTCAGAATACCCATAGAACATCATAGAACTCCGAACAACACTTATATCCTGTTCATACTGTAGCTTTCCCGATCCCTATGGCATTCCTTGCCACATGCCTTCCCGTGGGCTAGATTGAATTGCCAAACATGAGGCCACCAGATGTGAAGTGGGGTGTCATTGATCCTGTCTCGGGCAGGAGCACTTCAGTCTCATGCATAGAGAGAGAGAGAGAAGTATTGCACATGCTATTTCACACCTGTGAGGCGCAGTCGGGAGAAACAAACGAAACAACACACCTTTTTGCCATGTGGTGGATCAAGTTTTCCATGAAATCCTTCCAACAAGATGACTCCAATTGGTGCTCTCAAGATTTGTAATGTCACCCGGTCACCCCGAAGGTAGTGAACCAGACGGGTTGTGTGCCAAAACACTTGGACCCCAACAGCTGGTGGGCAAGCTGCCCCAGCCAGGAACATCACTCCTTTTCGTGGCGCCCAGCCAAGCATCATCGCAAGCTTGGCACAGGAAACTTTAAGCCACTACCTCAGGGCACAGCCAACACGGAATCAACTTGAAGAAAGGATGGGTTGAAGGATGTTGGACGTTGACGGGTGGGTTCACCTTGGGGACATGGGGCACTGGTATGGCATGACCTGGGCGGGTGTTGCTCTGCCCAAGCCTTCAGGGTTGGCATTTCCAGATGCTGAATGATCTGATGACCCGGGCACAAAGAGGCTGCAGCGGTGTCAGAGCTTAACCGGCCCCGAAAAGCCCGAAACTTGCTGTGGGACAGGTCAGCAGCGGGTAAAAGTTGGTGCTGGAAGGATTTGGAAGGGTTCATGGTGCGCATCACCATTTGTAGTACGTCCACTTCTTATTGTCTTATTATCTTATCGGTCTGACGCTGAATGATATGATCTTTGAGACAAGATGACAGGAGTGCCAGCTTGGTGTGTGGGTTTGTTCGCACAGTTTAGTGCAATGTGCTGTAATGTGCTGTTTTTTTTTAGCCTGCTGCCGTTTTATGTGTTCAGCTGCAGCTGTTTACCTGCTGAAACACATGATAGCCACAGCCATGCAGCATGTCGCGTTTTTTTTCATCAGAAAAAGGCCGCCAAAAATTCCATTGACATGCTGGAACAGCTATGACCAAGTCATCACAGGTCACAGATTCGCCGAGAAGGTGGTTTCTCATGACCGCTTCAGCCATGGCAGCCATGGACATTTAACCGATCTTACATGGAGATGGGTCTGCACCTTAAATCCATGGATGATCACTGGAGCTGAAGCGATCTGCTGGGTGGGTCTGAGGTAAGGATGCCGCACGGTCCTTATATCCATGCATGGAAGCAACGGAAGCAGAACCATGGGGTTTGAACATGTCAGGTTTACCAAACACATTGCATATCGTTGCATATCGTTGCATGATCTCAGTAGATATCCCTAGTTTCCTTGGGAACAGCTGGCGTTCTTCATGATCAATAGCTTGCTGGCTCAAAGACGGCCATTGACGATGAAGTGTTTTTTTTGCATAAGTTTCATCTCGTTTTATGTTTCTCACATCACGAAA
Source organism: Cladocopium goreaui (assembly GCA_947184155.2). Lineage (NCBI taxonomy): Eukaryota > Dinophyceae > Suessiales > Symbiodiniaceae > Cladocopium > Cladocopium goreaui. The sequence goes on from CAMXCT020002647.1 coordinate 71,540, forward strand.
GATAGCCTAGGCTACCTGAGTTCTATGTACTTTAGTACTAGTTTAGTACTGGGGGAGGTGGCTGGCCCTTTCCCGGAAATTGAAACCCGAGAGTCACGAACGGAGACTTAGGGGGGGGGCCCCCCCCCCATTCGATTCTCCCCTGGTCCGCATCTCTTTCTTTCTTTTTCTCTGACTATGTACTTACCTCCTTATCCATCTATCTATCCATGTATCTATCTATTTAGTTGTCTATCTATGTATCTATTTATCTATCTATCCTTCTATGTATCTATCTATCTACCTATCTACCTATCGATCTATCTATCTATCTATCTATCTATCTATCTATCTATCTATCTATCTTTTTATCGATCTATTTAGCTATCGATCTATCTATTTATCGATCGATGCTTCTATCTGTCTATCTATCTATCCATCTATTTGTTTATTTATCTATCTATCTATCTATCTATCTATCTATCTATCTATCTATCTCTATCTCTCTATCTATCTATCTATCTATCTATCTATATATATATATCTATTATCTATCTATCTATCTATCTATCTATCTATCTATCTATCTATCTATCTATCTATCTATCTCTCTATCTATCCTATCATACATACATACATACATACATACATACATACATACATACATACATACATACATACATACATACATACATACATACATACATACATACATACATACATACATACATACATACATACATACATACATACATACATACATACATACTACATACATACATACATACATACATACATACATACATACATACATACATACATACATACATACATACATCATACATACATACATACATACATACATACATACATACATACATACATACATACATACATACATACATACATACATACATACATACATACATACATACAGACATACATGATGTAACATAACATAACATTACACGACTTAATGTGACATAACATTACATCACATTACATAACATTACATTCATACATACATACATACAGACAGACAGACAGACATATTTACAAACATACATGGATACAAAGGAGTGATCTGGTTAGTGGCCATAGTCAACTGGCCCCATGGTCTGCAACATACACCTAGAATACTTTCTCGGGCATTGTAGAAGGAACAAAAAATTACGACCGAGTTTTTCTACTCCGCTCACAAACTCGGTCGTAATTCTGTGGGGCATTTGTTGGCTCTGAATTCGTCACAGCCAAGCAAGAAAGCAACACTGGACACGTCATACCACTTATAATGTTTCATAGCTCTGGTTTACTAAGTCATCCAAATGGACTGTCGTCTATGTATCTATCGCTCAAAACTCTCTCTATCTATCTATTTATCTATCTATTTATCTATCTATCTGTCTGTCTATCTATCTATCTATTTATCTATCTATCTATCTATCTCTCTCTCTCTCTCTTTCATCTATCTATCTGTCTACCTGGCTATCTGTCTGTCTATCTATCTATCTGTCTGTCTGTCTATCTGTCTATCTGTCTATCTGTCTATCTGTCTACCTGTCTACCTGTCTATTTGTGGTGCAGTGTCATTCAGTGCAATGTAGAGTAGTGAAATGTAGTGTGGTGTAGTGGAGTGTATCATGTCATCATGTCGCCGTCGGATATGTTTGGATCAAAGCATTTCGCCACTGGGTGTGCCACGATGAACATAAACGTTAACATCATGCTGACCCCTATTCAAATCATTCGCATGGCACCTATCTCACTAGAATTTACCAAAGAACATAAAACATCATTTTTTCGGGGTTGCGCTTCATCTCGCCTCGATGAAGCACAACCAAGTGCTTGGGAGCACAACCAAAGCCATTTATCGCACAAACATGAGCTTGGTTGCGCCCCCAAACGCTGGGTTGCGCTTCATCTCCCCTCGATGAAGCACAACCTTGGAAAATGATATTTTTTTATCTTCTTTGGTAAATTTATGTCTTCCAGACCATAGATTATTTTGCCTGTCGAAAAACTTGAAAGAAAGCGTGAAAAAACAAAAAATGTAACTCTTGTTTCATTTTTCCCTTTGAGCCTCTCCGTGTTTTTCCTTTTTTTTTCTCCTTTTATTCTGCTTTTGTGTTTTTTAGATTTTGCTGCTTTGCTTTTTCGCTTTTCCGACGTTGATACTTTTTTCGCTTTTTTCGCGTTTTTCGCGAAGTTAGAATATGCTACGGTCTGGATGACATAAATTTACCAAAGAAGATAAAAAATATCATTTTCCAAGGTTGTGCTTCATCGAGGCGAGATGAAGCGCAACCCAGCGTTTGGGGGCGCAACCAAGCTCATGTTTGTGCGATAAATGACTTTGGTTGTGCTCCCAAGCACTTGGTTGTGCTTCATCGAGGCGAGATGAAGCGCAACCCCGAAAAAATGATGTTTTCTGTTCTTTGGTAAATTCTAGTGAGATAGGTGCCATACGAATGATAGTAGTAGTAGTCGTAGTCGTAGTCGTAGTCGTCGTCGTAGTAGTAGTAGTCGTAGTAGTAGTAGTAGAAAAAGTAGTAGTAGTAGTAGCAGTAGTAGTAGTAGTACTAGTAGTAGTAGTAGTACTACGGCCAGGACGGATGTGCTGCCCGGGAAAGTGCGTTTTGACTGCGCAGGGCCAATGTTTTGTGAGATTCCCCGTGTCGTTCGTTTGGGCAAACGGATGACGATTTTTTCCCTCATTTCATCAACATCATCATCATCATCAGCATCATCAGCAACAACATCAACATCATCAACATCATCAACATCCCAATTGAATGTAAAGTTTCACGGGGGTGGGAGTTTACTATTCCCTAATACCCTTGTTGATCTTCCCAATTGAATGCAAAGTTTAACGGGGGTGGGAGTTTTATATTCCCTAATACCCTTGTTGATCTTCCCAATTCAATGTAAAGTTTAACGGGGGTGGGAGTTTAATATACCCTAATACATTTGTTGATCTTCCCAATTGAATGCAAAGTTTAATGGGGGTGGGAGTTTAATATTCCCTAATACGCTCGTTGATCTTCCCAATTCAATGTAAAGTTTAACCGGGGTGGGAGTTTAATATTCCCTAATACCCTTGTTAGTGGGAGAACCTCCACAGAGTCAATCCCTAACTTGGTTGACCCTCTGGAGGCCCCTCCACCGGGTCCACGTATTCGGAGTTCGGAACGTACTTGTGCAGAACAAAAAACGATACTTTATGTATACTTACTAGGAATCACAAGGTCAACAACTAACCAGAAACATTAGTTTCTGTGGACCCGGTTGGACTTTATGTAAACTTGCTAGAAATCACAAAGTCAACAACTAACCAAAAACAATAGTTTCTGTGGACCCGGTGGGAGAGCCTCCACAGAGTCAACCCCTCACTTGGTTGACCCTCTGGAGGCCCCTCCACCGGGCCCACCCAACCGGAGTTCGGAACGTAATTGTACAGAACAAAAAACAATATTTTATGTATACTTAGTAGAAATCACAAGGTCAACAACTAACCAAAAACATTAGTTTCTGTGGACCCGGTTGGACTTTATGTAAACTTGCTAGAAATCACAAAGTCAACAACTAACCAAAAACAATACTTTCTGTGGACCCGGTGGGAGAGCCTCCACAGAGTCAACCCCTCACTTGGTTGACCCTTTGGAGGCCCCTCCACCCGGTCCACGTATTCGGAGTTCGGAGCGTCATTGTACAGAACAAAAAACGATACTTTATGTAGACGTGGCGGAAGCGCCTCCACAGCGTCAACAACTAGCTCAGTCGACTCCCTGGAGGCCCGTCCAACGAGTCCGCGTGCTGACAACACGGTATACCTACAAGAATAACGATTCACCAACAACAAGCACACAAACATTCCAGCTGCTTGGGTGAGCTTTTCAAACACCAAAAGTTTCTTCCCAACCGATTCTTGTCCAAAATGCCTACCTTATACATCTAACGTTAGAAATCGGCAAACTCTTCAACGCAATTTCCACGAAGTCATGAATCCGCTTGTTGATCTTCCCAATTGAATGTAAAGTTTAACCGGGGTGGGAGTTTAATATTCCCTAATACCCTTGTTGATCTTCCCAATTGAATGCACAGTTTAACGGGGGTGGGAGTTTAATATTCCCTAATACCCTTGTTGATCTTCCCAATTCAATGTAAAGTCTAACGGGGGTGGGAGTTTAATATTCCCTAATACCCTTGTTGATCTTCCCAATTGAATGTAAAGTTTAACGGGCCTGGGCGTAGTAGTAGTAGTAGTAGTAGTAGTAGTAGTAGTAGTAGTACTAGCAGTCGTAGTAGTAGAAGTAATAGTAATAGTAATAGTAAAAGTAGCAGCAGCAGCAGCAGTAGTAGTAGTAGTAGCAGTAGTAGTAGTAGTAGTAGTCGTCGTCGTCTTAGTAGTAGTAGCCGTAGTAGTAGTAGTAGTCGTCGTCGTCGTCGTCGTCGGCGTCGTCGTCGTCGTCATAGTAGTAGTAGTCGTAGTAGTAGTAGTAGTAGTCGTCGTCGTAGTAGTAGTAGTAGTCCTCATAGTAGTAGTAGTAGTAGTAGTAGTCCTCATAGTAGTAGTAGTAGTAGTCCTCATAGTAGTAGTAGTAGTAGTAGTAGTGGTAGTGGTAGTGGTAGTGGTAGTAGTAGTAGTAGTAGTAGTAGTAGTGGTAGTGGTAGTGGTAGTGGTAGTGGTAGTAGTAGTAGTGGTAGTGGTAGTGGTAGTGGTAGTGGTAGTAGTAGTAGTAGTAGTAGTAGTCGTCATAGTAGTAGTAGTAGTCGTCATAGTAGTAGTAGTCGTAGTAGTAGTAGTAGTCGTCGTCGTCGTCGTCGGCGTGCTTGCGTTACAAACAGTCGCACCTCCTCTCCCTCCTGTCTTTTCCCCCCCTACCTTTCGTCCCCCCCCTCTCAAGTATCCATGGCGCGCTAAGTGTAGCATGGCCACAATGCTAGATTTCCTCCGCCAGCCCAAGTTCAGCAGACTGACCAGAAAGTTTCTGCCTCCTTGAAAGGTTTGCATCCCACCCTTGAAGCCCATAGCAATGATGAACTGCAGTGTCATTGGGCTTTCGGGTGAAAGCTTGGACTTAGATGTCCCAAAGGAGTGCTTTGGCCGCAGAGAAAAGGTGTCAAATGGTGCAACGGGGCCAACACATCCCATACATGGCTTATGGGCATGGTTGACATGCCATTTTATGGTGTTGAATGATGTCAATTTTGGGGGATTTAGGACCCTGAAGTACTTGGATCAATATTTATTGATATAATTTGATATATAATTATACATATTATACATCATATGCACATATCTATTTATCTACATACATATTATACATATAAATATATATATATATGATATATTGATATGATATGTAGGTTTTTTTTTAAAGTTATCTAAGTCTATTTATCAATGTTTGCATTCATTTTTTGGCATTCTGATGTTTGCCGACCAGAAGATTTATCCGCCTGTGGCGGCCACTGATAGGTCGAAGGTGGGTGACCTGAAGCGCCTCGTTGAGGATCTCTGGGCAGTGCCTCGGATTTGTCGGCATCTTAGATGGGTGCCCTTTGTTGACCTGCGGAGCCTGATGAATTAAGATTGAATCTATTTGAATCTATATACTATATTTACGAAACAATAATAGATTATACATATATATATATATACACATTTTTTCAGAGAGAGAGAGAGAGAGAGAGATTGAATGATATTGACACGTGTGATGTGTGATATGAATTTATATGATGCAAATTGCTATATTCATGTGGATCTTCAGGAATCATTGATAAATATTGATAATATACGGATAGATTTTGCGTTTTCATGGGTTTGGATCCCTGCAGGTTGCAGGGAGCTTAAACAAATAATTGTCCTGCACGTTGAGCTGATTTCTGCACCCAGCTGAGGTCAAAAGTTGCTATGTGCTGGACACATCATGAGCGACGCCTTTCGCTGTGAAGCGTTGCCTGAGAAAGAATTGCAGCCACTGGGTTCCAAGATATTTTACAAAATGAGAACCGTGGTGTTTTGCTTTATGAAGATGAAGTATGCTAGATATTGGCCGTACAATACTGCATGTATCGGTAAATTGCAGTATAGAGAGACTATTCTGTACAAAGGTCATAGCACTGAGCTTACGCTTAGGCTCGTGGTGTCCACGGAGACTCTTCACATCGCTTTGCAGTCTGCCTTGGCTGCAGAGGCTGACGATACTTTGGCTTTGCTGAATGAACCAGATTGAAAACTTGACATTTGTGTTTAAATGACGGCATTTTATATCAATGATTTTAAATTATAGGGGAATTCAATGCTTCTGGATGCTTGGCCACCAATGAGTGAGTTCGATTCTTGCCACCAACCGATTCCACCAATTTCCGATTCGCTCACTTCGTGTCCCGATTCGATCCGATTCGCCAGGTGCTTGATCAGCTGCAGAAGTGTGCGAAGGAATGCCGCGGAGATGACGGAGTCGGGATCTCGGGTAGAACCGGTAGAAGGACGTGGCTTAAGACATGGCTTAAGACATGGCTTGAGGGCGTTTGACAAATGAGTTTCAAATGGGTTTCAAATGTTTTGAATCGATGTTTGGATAAGATCGCCAGGTGTGGCCGGCAGTTGAGGCGGAGGTACTGACCTGCAATGTGTTTCTTCGGTTTCATGCCTTGATCCATTGGCATCCATTGGCACAGGTCTGGGATTGCTTGCAGACATCACCTGTGGTGGATGCTGCTGGGGTAGCCAATTCCGCAGCTGCTGTGCTGGTGGCCGCCGCTTTGGCAGCTTTGACAGCAGATGGGATGATGCAAATAGCGAGGTAACATGCTTTAATCCACCAAAGCATTCTAAAATTGAGCTTACCAGGCTTACCAGTTTGAATCACTAGCTCAAGAGGTTTGGCAAGTGTTCTTATGCACCTAGGGATGTTCATTTAGAAGACATTGGTGTGTCTGGCATGCCAGTGGGGCCGTTCAACTCTCAGCCGAGGCGCGTCGACCCAATACGTTGGAAGAGGTGCGGTGGTTGGGATTTTTGCTCCTGGTGTGCTGGTGACATCTGGTGACCATAAGCACAACCCAGGCCTTTGCGCGGTTGGAAGGTTCCTGCGAACGTGGAAGGCACAGGTTGCATTGTTCATCATTTTTCATTAATGTGTCACTCTTACTTCGAGATGGTTGCATCATCCCACACCTGCAAGCGCTATTGGACAGGCTGGCCTCTGTGAAGATGCTCACAGCCATGGGCCACTCACTTGGATCTATACCGGGATATACCATGGTATACCATGATATATTATATATATGATATACATATATATGATATATATATATATATACATACAGTAGATATATTATGGCCATATGTATATACCATAATCATCCATCATCCATTTGTGATCTGCGCAGTTCCTGACACCGGACGCCGAGGCGATACCAAGCACATGATGTATCTTCGAGGTCGGTTGGAAGACCTGTGCCCTTCGGTGAGAGCGGAAGCGGTCAAAGGAATCGCCTCTTTGGCACCGTTGGACCAGGGCCTTCTGTCCCTTGACGCTGCACTGTGGCTATCTGTGGCTCTTCCATCAGTCTCAAGGGGACTCAGATCATCCGTTCCTAATCTTAACACACCCACCAGAAACCATGGTTTAGTAGAGGAATGTAGGGGATCTACACCTTTTTTGGAGCCATTAACATCCATTAACTATAGGCCATTGGGTACCGAGGTTTGCCATCAGTGGCCACCTCCATGACAGCAACGTCCTGGTGCGACAGGCCGCAGTGGAAGCCATTGGCCAATTCGTCTCCGCCAGTGGCTGTAGCGAGTGCTCCAAGGACAGCCAGTGACCCAGAATTCTGCCATGCTTGGAGCGCAACATGTGTGGCTTTAGCATGTTTTAACATGCTTAAACATCAGAAAGTCATAAATCCCAACAATTATGCACCTGACCTGAGTGAAGAATTTCCGACCACTTACTGAACTGAAGTGGGAACACAAGGTGAATGTGAGAACTTCCCTGAGAATCTGGAGTTTGCTGGCATGGCAGTCCTGGCAAGGCTGCAACACCCTCAAGTGCCACATGGTTTGCAAGCGCTTGTCGTGCGTCGTTTCGCGCCACCAACCTCACACTTGCTGGTGATTTAGTAGAACTTGAACTAAAACAGGACAAATCAAACATCTTTGAAATTTGATGGGAGCATGATGGGACCATGTGACAATCACACCAATCGTACGCTTCAACAGTATTCCCCCAAAGTTGACATGTTTCAATCACGGGCGACTCCCAGGTCTGTAGATGACTCACCTTATTGACACATTAGAATCAACGTGCTCGTTCAGTGTTGATGGTTATGATATCACATGATGGGGTGGAGCCAACTCGGTACGTGATGCGGGAAGTTTGGTTAAATATGTATAATAAATTTACATCAATAACAGTAACATAGAGTAACAAGTCCCAGGCACTTCGATGATTTAGCTCGTTTTGGCTTCAAATTTGATGTTCTTTTCACGATGGCCGCCCCGTCGTGGACTATTTACAGTCAGCCACAACCACCATATCAACCACCATATCAACCGCTATCGCCATATGAACGATCCTCCATGGATATGTATATATATATATAGACATACATACATAATCATACATAGTTACATACATAATCATACATACATAATCATACATACATAATCATACATACATAATCATACATACATACATACATACATACATACATACATACATACATACATACATACATACATACATACATACATACATACCCTACCCTACCCTACCCTACCCTACCCTACATTACATTGCATTGCATTGCATTGCATTACATTACATTACATTACATAAATACATACATACATACATACATACATACATACATACATACCCTACCCTACCCTACATTACATTACATTGCATTACATTACATTACATTACATTACATAAATACATACATACATGCATACATGCATACATGCATACATGCATACATGCATACATGCATACATGCATACATACATACATACATACATACATGTATACATGTAGATACAAGTAATCACACACAGACAAAAACACACAAACGCACACATACATATATATATATATATTATATTATTTATGTATATACACACAAATCTCATATCTGATTGTACATGTATATGGTATATTTTTGTGCCATTCGCATCCAGCTATGTTTCTCCCCCTTCCCCCAGGTCGGTGCGAAGCTTCGTAGCTGCGGCGGTGGCCCGCGCCGTGGCCGGGGCCGCTGGAGAACTCTGCCAGCGATGCGGGGCGCGGCGCTGCAGCGCACAGGTGACAGGGGATATGGTAGCGTTGGATTGTGACACATTGTGCGAAATAACATGACACATGACATATTATCATTAGATATCATTAGTATTACATTATGATTATGATTACATTATTATTATTAACGATTGCTATTAAACCATCATTATTGTTCTATTTATAGGATCTTTTTGCGTTGTCCTGAGCATTGTCCTGTGTTATTCACCAATGAAATCCAAGCAGATTGGGCCCATTGGGCCATGGCATGGGTTGCAGGAAAAGACCTGGGCTCCACAAGCTGCGCAGCTGCTGGGAGCATGTTTCTTTGATGCGGCAGCTCCAGTGCGCCCGTGCAACGCAACACTTCTGATGAACATGGGGTTAAAAATGGGTTATATAAACGATGAAACGGTAGAAATATGGTGAAATATGCTTGAACATCTTGAAATTTGTAATTTGTTTCTTTCCTGGTCCCTACTGTAGTCGCTATTTGTCGCTCATGTTGTTCTATGTTCGTTATATTGTTCTGATACCCTATGGATTGGATTTTGTTGAAGGTCCAAGGGGTGGCCTTGCAAGCCATCGCAGAGCTCCCGGGCGAAAAATTGACATCGCCAGAACTGCTGGCATTGAAGGCGCAGGCACAGCCAACTGGCCAACTGGCAGCTCAGAAGAAAGTTGCCTGAAATTCTGAAAGCTGACTGTGAGAGGCAGAGTTCCAATAGGATTTTAGAATATTTTAGAGCATTTGCCGATGTGACAGCATGTGACAGCTATGGCCCTGGAGGTTTTTGCGTGCCTATCCCATTCCGACGCTGGCGTGCGCATCACCGCATCACGAGCCATCACGAAGTTAGTGCCGACACTTGGCAAAAATTCATCTGAAACTGGGACAGCCAGGGGTGCTGGTAGCATTTGGTAGCGTTACATCCAACGGTCGGGTTGATTGAGTAATTGGGAAAACTAAAGACTTGTGATTGTGATCTTGTGTATATGTGGCCATGAGATGTCATGAGATTTTGAGGATAGCGTTTCTCATCAGTACTCAGTTGAGAAGATGACACAATGCTTGTAGCCTAGGTTTGGTGACCACGAGGTGGCCGCAGCTTTGCGAAGCTTAGCAAAGCGCGATACCGACATCAGCTCTTTGGATGCGATTAAAAGTGCTCCAAGTGACAGAGAAATGTTTTGTTGCATTCTTCTGCAATACGACAGGAACATGCTGGATCTAGGCCTAAATAATATATAAAAGTAGTTATAATATATATATATATTATTGTTGTTATTATTATTGTTATTATTATTGTTATATTGTATATTATATTATTATTATATTATTATTGTCATTATATGTTATTATCATTATTGTTATAACAATGATAATGATAATATATAGTCATAATACTAATGATAATAATAATGATAATACTAATATTTGTTTATTATTCTTATTATATTTTATATTTTATATATTATTATTATTGTTGTTATTACTATTATTAATATTTATTATTATATATTATTGTAAATTACTATATATTATTATTTATTATATTGTATATTATTATTATTATCATCTTTATTATTATATATTATTATTATCATTTTTATTATTATATATTATTATCATTATTATTACTATATATTATATATTATTCTGATTATTATATATTATTATTATATATATTATTTTAATTATTATTATTATTATATTCTATTATTATTATTATTTGTTTATGATTTTAGTTATTATTATTATATTCTATTTTTATTATTAGTATATTTGTTATTTTATATTTTATATATTATTCTTATTTTTATTTTTATTATATATAATCATTAATATTTATAATAATGATAATAATAATAATAGTGGGGGACTGAATCACATGAAAAAAACGTCTGACAGATGAGACTTTTGAAGGTTTGCTCATATTATGTAGACTAATGTTCTAGTTGGCCCTCAGCACAGTGTGGTACCTTGAGCTCTGGCAAAGGCGTGAGGACTGCAGCCAAAAATGCGCTGCCATTTATGGGCGAGGATCCCTTTTGATGCAGAAAAGGGGCAGACTGCTGACTGCTTCACAGTGTGGGCATGTTTGAGTTTGACCCAGCAACTACAAGTGCAGCTCGATTCTACAAGTCGATCAAGTCAATGTGACCCAGCGGATCCCGGTAAAATGCTAAGGTCGTCGAAGAAGCGTAAACGAGCAAAGGAGGTCCCTAGCTGACATATCGACTCTGCAGAAGATGACTATTTTTTTTCTGTTATTTTCTGTTTATATTTAACAGCCTTCGGCATTCCGCCGGCCCTCTGGCCTTTGGCCTACAGGCCCAAAGCAGGGGTTGTGTAAAGCTGGTTGGTGTAAAATTTTGGTTTGATGATGATCATCAGGATGATACTGATGATGAGGCGGAGGAGGATGATGACGATGACCATCGAGACGAGGATTGATGATGTAAGTAAGGTGAGTGCTAGTTCGCTTGAGGAAAGAGACGAGACGAGACTGGACGACACGACACTAACCAGACGAAACTAGATTAGACTACACTAGACCATTCGGCTATACTAGACAATAGTCTATTGGGGGGGTAGGGCAGCCGAAGCAAAAATCCGTTGAAGAGATAATTTCAGGTATAGCTATAGCAATAGCTACAACTGCATCTCAACTTAAGCCATCCTAATCCTATATAGCTATAGGTACAAGTAGGTCTCAACCCAAAGCTATGACAATCTATAGCTAGAGCTAGAACTAGATTTCAACCTAAAGCTAGAACAAAATCAAGCCATTGCTGGAGGTAGGGCTAGGCTAAATAAAATCTAAAGCTAGAATAAGAGCAAGGTACTGCCGTAGCTAGGACATCTAGGACTAGAACTCGAATTAAAGCTAGAACAAGATCAAACTATAACTCTAGTTGGAACTAGAATTCAATCTCAAACCAGGACAAGTTAAAGCTACTGTAGGAAGCTATTTCTAGAAGAAGCTTAAGAAGAAGTTAAATCATGTTAAATTATAAGTTATAACGCAAGCTAAGCCAGGAGATACTGTAGAACTGGGACTCAACTGAAAGGCTATACCCAGCCGGAGCAACGCACGCAAAGCAAAAATCCGCGCAGAAAAATCTATAGGAGAAGCTAAAGCTATCACAAGATATTACAAGATGTATCATAAGAACATCCACAAAGCACGACGGCACGACGGCAGGCCGGCGGATTATTTTTCTAATTCTTCTCGCCATGCTTTGTCGACTCCGAAGGCCGAGCTGGATGAGGAAAAGCCGAGAAAATCCAATTGGTTAGCTCAGCAACGCGTGGGCCTCAGCTGTTCGCGGTTGATTTTGAAGGAAGACAGTGAAAACACTGGCATCACCCAAAATGCATGTCATATCGCGATGCCTTCAGGAAAGCAAACTAAGCTTCCAAAGCTTGAAACTAGCAAGAATGGCACGGCTCTTATTCAACTTTTATTTGCGTCCCAATTGAGCAACTTTAGGCTGCAGCTGTGTGCCTGTGGCTTTTTGCAAACATGTTGAGTGGCAATGTTGCCTAAGTGTGGTCAAGTACGCACTTTTGCAACCAAAATGTAGTTGTGATACAGGCACCTATGAACGTATAGACCTTGATGAACGATGATCAAATTCTCCGATGTCGCTGGCATGCAAAGACAATTGACAGGTGATATGAAGACAGAGGCTCCAGATGCAGAGAAGCCTTTGGGCAGGACTGCCATCAGAGTTGAGGTTGCAAAAATAGAACATCCATTAAAATCCATCAAAATCCATCAGATTTGTTGCTTCCGCCTTGGAAGGAAGAAGGCCAAGCGCATAGAAAAACTCCAAGCTCAGAAGGCCTGCTTTCTGCGGTGCCATCATAGCAGACCTGAGAGCTGTTTTCTGGCCAATGTCGAGAGCATGCTTTCGCCAAATTGGGTCCAGCTCATCTTCCATTGGTGGATCCAAGTCCATTCTCAAAATCTCTCGGCTATTTATGTTTTCATATTGTTTCCCTATATTGTTGTCGACTCAATTCCTTCTAAAGGCATCATTTACTAATTGAAGCTCTGTACTGATTGCAATTAGTCCTGACACATCCTGACTCTGACATGCAAATATGTTTTATTTAGTAATTAAATCTCTGAAAGGTATGCACTTATATGATACTTATATGTAATTAATAACATTAATCAACTACTGTTTTTCCATGTTTTTCCATGTTTTTCCTGGATCTAATATGAAGATGTCTCCAGGTGACTTGTTCTGCTCCCACGCCACAGGCCCGTGAGGCGAACAAAGCGGCGGATGCGGCCAAGAAGGCCTTCGATGAAGCCGCTGCGGCGGTGAAGGGCAAAGCCAAGGCCAAAGAGGGTGAACTCTCCAAGGCGTGGCGAATGTGGCCATGGAATGCCATGGATTCCATAGGCATCCTGGTGGGACATGGCAAAGTGACGTTGCTGCAGTGCTGCATGGGCAGAAACAAATAGAAACAATATATTGTCATATATTGTCACATGCTAATTTCTTTGGCTCAGAACATTGACAGGCTGCAACCGATCTCATTGAAAAGATGCGGAAGGGAGGTGCCATTCAAGCTGTCCTATGCTCTCCTCCCGCACATACAAAGCGTTTGAAGCAGGTGCTGGGGACCAACGATTGTCGTCGCCTTGGTTTTGTTGAGTGTTGCAGACAAAGTATTATATAAGATGTGACATGCGGCTGGACTCAGCATGATGCAGGGATATCTCTCCTGAGATCATTTGAGGCTTGCAGCAGCTGCTGAGCGAATTGCAGCGGAACCCGAGAAGGACATGATGCAACTCCGCTGGTTCTTGTCGTGCCGTCCGTTTTTCCCTCCATCCATCCATTTATCAAATCGAACTAATGCCACATGTTTAAACCAAGCACGGGCTCGAGCTGCTGGGTGTGGCAATCAATGCTCTTGAAACTAAGTTGGATCCAAAAAGCCCACTTGTTTAAAAATTGGTTTTCTCGTTTTTATGGTTTTACAATATGTTCCAGTCATCGAATCCGCTGTGCACATATATGTATATATATTATATATATATATATATTAATTATATCATATTATATTTATTATACTATATTATATTATTATATTATATTATATTATACTATATTATATTATATTATATTTATTTGTTTATTTATTTATCCATGTTTGCAGGGCAGTTTATCACTCTCAGACGTATGGATTGGCATGATTGGCCCACAGGAGCTGGACCTCTTTGACATCTTCTTTCATTTGCATCGCTTGCCTCTCAGGAAGTCTGCAATGAAATTGAGGATGACTGAGGTGAGGTCATCTCAGACGCGAAGCATTCTGACCAGATCTGACCAGTCTTGTTGCAAAGATGCCGTTAACTTTTTCAAAAAAAGAGGGTGTGGTGTGTTGTTCCCCGGACACTTGATCCAGCGCAAGGCGTTGGCGACCAAGAGATCAAGTACATGGCCCTGCTTTCTGCTATCGCAGTCTTCAAAGATTTAGTTCCAGGCTCTGGAATCAGCCTTGGTTGAGCCCAAAATTGGGTACAAGCCCAATGTGCCTGCAAAAACTCGCATCGTGTTTTGCATTATGATGCTCATTCACAAAATCACACATAATCACACACAAGATCACACAATATATCGTTATAATATCAATAACGTCGCAATACTTGCTAACTTTCAGGTTTGCAACCTTGGTTGAACGAGTGTGAGATCTTCTTCGTGCATTGTGAATTTGATAAATGGTCATGCGCCACAATGTCCTCAGCCATTTTGGCTGGAGGCTTGGCTGGGTTCACCGCAGTCTGGGGTTCAGTGCACCCTGCGGGTTCCACTGTTTCGACTGTGATGCTGCAGCAATGACTGCCGAGACCAAAGGGTCCGCAGTGTCACGCAGAGACCTCTTAGTTCAGCAGCTCTTAGAGGAGCGTCGTCAACGGCTGCAGCAGAAGTTGGCTGCAGGGCCTGTTCAAGAGGAAAGGGAAAGAGAGGAAACAGCGCTGGAGCATCTGGAGCCGCTAGAATGCAGCTTCAACAGCTTCAACAGCCAAGAGAATTTGAGCCCCAAGCGCAATGTCAGGACTTTTGCTGAAAAGGACTTTCGGCCTATGGAACCCAGAGATGATGGTTTCCTGACCTCGGTCCTGGCGCGTTTGAAGGCTGCTGAGGCTGAACTTCAGCCTCCACCCGTGCCGGAGCCTGTTGCCACTGCCACTGTGCCAAAGGCAGCTCGCCCTCGATCCGCACCCACCAGGGCAGCCAAGGCTAGGGCAGCCAGAGGCGAGACCGAGAAGATCGGCACCAAGGTGTCCAAGCCTTCCAACGCCACCCCAACCAAGGCCCAGCCCAGGGAACCACAGAGCGCAAAGAGTGAGAAGCACAGTGCTTCCAGAAGGAACAGCTCTGTGGAGGGATCTTTCCAGCAACGTTTGCAAAAATGGCAACTGCAGCATCAAGCCTCCAAAGAGAAGCAAATGCAGGCAAAACAGGAAAAAGAGATGGAAGAACTGGGGGAATGCACCTTTCAGCCTTCAATCAACAGCCGCTCCGATTTTTATGCTCGCCGCTCGCGGGGTTGCTTTGCAGAAGCACTGCCCGAGCGGTTGTACCATGAAGCGGACAAGAGGACTAACCTCCGCAACAAGGCGAAAGAGATCATGGAGGCAGATGCTCTTTGCTCCTACACATTTCAGCCCAAAATCAATGAAAACAGCAAAGGCAGCATTGGTCAACGTGCTCCATTGCACCTTCGCATAGAGACTTTGAACAAAAAACGTGAAGATCGAGTTCGCTCTGCCCAATTGGCTCAGGAGAAAAGCGCCGAGCACTTTTTTCAACCAAAAATTTCCAACCGCAGCGAGCGGCTTGTCCAACGGAAGCGTGACATGCTGTACAGGTCAGCTTCCCATGGGCAGGTGGAGTGTTTAAAGCAGCTGGGCCCAGTGGAGGAACGGCTCTATGCCGAAGCTCAGGAGAAAGAGCAGCGCCGTGCTGCACTCCAAGAGTTTCACAACGAGGAATTGCAGTCTTTCCCGAGTGTAGATGATACCTCAAGGAGAATTTGCAAAGCCTCTGTTTACTTCCAAGGGCCTCAGCAAGACTTCCTCACTCGACAGGAAACCTTTGAGCTGGCCAAACAGAAGCGAATGGATGTGCGTGCTCAGCACTTGGAAACTGAATGCTCCTTTCAGCCCAAGATCACCGAGACCAGCCGTCAGTTGGTTTCTGGACGCTTTTTGGTAAGTTGTTCTATTGTTGTTTCATGTTTCCTTTGAAAGCCCGTGGAGTTCGCAAGAATTATTGAGCCCGAAGCAGACGTTTGTATAAAGTGAGATGAGCCACTCTCCCCGGTGTGATGCCCATGAAGCGACTGTCCAGGTAAATCCCATGTGTTGATCAGTTCAGTATAGATAGTATATGATAGAATAGTAGGATACAGGATGGATACAGGATACACCCTTTGTGTGCCCTTATAGAATCCAACTAGGGGCGGACATTGTATTTCATAATAAGATCTCATAAGGTATACATATAATTGGGACATCACGAGACATGCAAAGCGCCATTTCCTATTTATTATAATCATATAGACAGGGAGATGTCTAATATATACCGATACCCTTTTATTATCCTTTATTCTTGTTGCTCATCAGTATAGCCCATGTGATAACATCATGGCAGCCATGGGGGCCCCAGCCATGGGGACCCCAGGTCTGTAACAACGTGGAGCTGCTGGGCGAAACCTTGGACGAACGCATCCACCGCCTGGCGGTGCGCGATGCCGAGCGGCGGGAACAGCTGAGACAGGACTTGGAAGAACTGCATCACAAGGACCGGGCCGGTGCCGTTGATGCCATGGCGATGCCAAACAAAAATGGGCGGTTGGAAAGGTGTCCTCCAAAAAATGATGGATTTGAGTTTTTTCTTTTCAAGTTGTTGGGGTTAAAGAATGTCAAAGATCTAGGCAATTATGGTAGGTCTGGCCTATGATTTGTTTTGGGACAGCGATCCCTTCCCAAATCATCCCAAATCTGGTTTTGATCCATGGTTTGGGCACTGGGAATTGCAAAACCATTGAGACATAATTCCCTGCCTTCCCTGCAATGGTATAAAAATTGCATAAGGACCACCCCAAAAGAATTTCGTGGAATGCAGAATTCTTGGGATTTCATTGAGGATGGTTAGTAATGGGGATGGGATTCAGGTGAGTTGCATGCTGGGAACGATGTGAAGGTGGGGTCAGGGAATGGGTTTGGACCCTGCAAGGACTACACCTTCAAGCCGGAAATCAACCCTGTCTCTCAGGTGCTGGCTGCACGCTTGGACAGCTCCAATGGCGACGCACATGAACGGCTCTACCGGTCCGGTCTGTCCAAGAGTCAGAGAGACGATTCCGTCAGATCTGATTGCAGTTTCAGGCCCCAACTGGATCCTCGCAGCTCCAAACGCTTTGCACATGTAAAGTCGCGTTATGCGAAGAGGCCAGATTTGATGGAAAACATCCGTCAGGAGCAGGAGAAGAAGGCTGAATATTTACTCGAAAGACGGCGTGAGCTGGAGGAAGAGCGAAATGCAGATTGCACCTTTACACCTTCGGTCACTGAAGGCTTCCAAGATATCCAAAGACCTGTAGCAGTCAGTGGTCTTGATCGGTTCTTTGAGCTTAAGACCTTGGCATTGAAGAAGCAGCAGGAGCAGATGGAGAGGGAGCAGAAGGTTTTCCGACCCGAAAGTGTAGCGCATCAAGGCCTCAGTGTCACAGTTCCGGAGCCCTTCCAACTCGGGAAGTTCGCAGATGACCTGAGACAGTGAGGTGATGCTGGAGGTTTTCGTGATTTCATGGACCCTTGCAGGGATGTGTTCGACCCACAAAAGTGGACCTTTTAGGATATGATGTGAATTCGTTGGCTGAAGGCTTTCCTTCAACCCTTGCAACTCAACAGAGCAAAGGGTAGTTAGAAAAATGTTGAAAAGGCAGACAGGCCCTTTGGTCAATGCAGAAGCGCCAGCTGTAGTTTCCAGTGCCGCACTCGCGGTGTTGAGAAGTCAAGCTTAGCAGCTAAGTCAAGCTAGGTAATTCCGCTGACCATAGATGTATCGATACTGCTTAAAACATCTTAAAACATGGCACCTCAGAGGGCACATTGGCACAATTTGGCACACTTGTGAGGCTACCGTATCAGGGAGCCCACTGAGCAGGAGAAGGCACAGGCTCGGTCCAAGTGTGAGGCCCCAGCCATTGCTGTGACTAATTCTGACTAATGTTTGCACCTGATTAAAGAGATGGTACCCTATTGTGAGAAATTTCTTGCTCCTAATTCAGTCACATGCAAATTGTTGGGGGGGGCCTCTATTGTGAGATTTTTTTTCCAGATTTGTTTTTTCAATTTTTATTTTTTTCCAAATGCTTTAACTTTAAAAAAAACATATTTGTTCTAATTATTTATGTTTAATTATTTTTAGTTTTATTTTAGATGCCTTATTAAACCCTTATTAAAAAACAGCACCCAGACAATTTTTCAAGGGGGTACCTCATGAGTGGCTCAGTTACTCAATAATATAATTGTTTGGATGGTACCCTATTGTGAGCACCAACTTTTAGGAGTGAAAAAAAAACAAAACCCTTTCTCCACCTTTCTTTGAGTAAAGCTGGCCCCTTTACTGTAGAAAGCCATAGTTGTGTTAAAGCTTTAAAATGCAAGGTTTTCCAAATAATCAGATGCCTTATTAAACCCTTATTAAAAAACAGCACCCAGACAATTTTTCAAGGGGGTACCTCATGAGTGGCTCAGTTACTCAATAATATAATTGTTTGGATGGTACCCTATTGTGAGCACCAACTTTTAGGAGTGAAAAAAAACAAAACCCTTTCTCCACCTTTCTTTGAGTAAAGCTGGCCCCTTTACTGTAGAAAGCCATATTTGTGTTAAAGCTTTAAGATTCAAGGTTTCCCAAATAATTAGATGCCTTATTAAACCCTTATTAAAAAACAGCACCCAGACAATTTTTCAAGGGGGTACCTCATGAGTGGCTCAGTTACTCAATAATATAATTGTTTGGATGGTACTCTATTGTGAGCACCAACTTTTAGGAGTGGAAAAAAAAAAACCTTTCTCCACCTTTCTTTGGGTAAAACTGGTCCCTTTACTGTAGAAAGCCATAGTTGTCTTAAAGCTTTAAAATGCAAGGTTTTCCAAATAAACCGATGCCTTATTAAACCCTTATTAAAAAACAGCATCCAGACAATTTTTCAAGGGGGTACCTCATGATTGGCTCAGTTACTCAATAATTTATTTGTTTGGATGGTACTCTATTGTGAGCACCAACTTTTGGGAGTGAAAAAAAAAAAACAAAACCCTTTCTCCACCTTTCTTTGGGTAAAGCTGGTCCTTTCACTTTAGAACGCCATATTTGTGTTAAAGCTTTAAGATTCAAGGTTTCCCAAATAATTAGATGCCTTATTAAACCCTTATTAAAAAACAGCACCCAGACAATTTTTCAAGGGGATACCTCATGATTGGCTCAGTTACTCAATAATATAATTGTTTGGATTTGGATGGTACTCTATTGTGAGCACCAACTTTTGGGAGTGAAAAAAAAAGCAAAACCCTTTCTCCACCTTTGTTTGGGTAAAGCTGGCCCTTTCACTTTAGAAAGCCATAGTTGTGTTAAAACTTTAAAATGCAAGGTTTTCCAAATAATTAGATACCTGAAAAAAACCATAATTGGCTCAGTTACTCAATAATATAATTGTGTGGATGGTACTCTATTGTG
>CAMXCT020002648.1:0-91506 GCA_947184155.2 Cladocopium goreaui
TGGGGGGGGTGGGGGGGGGTACTAAAATGACTAGCAATCTCCTGAAGAATCAGGTAACGGGGCTGGCCGCCCTCCCCTTTACTTCGTAAAGTAAAACTCAAGGTAGCCCCTCTGGAGCTACCTTTCGTGACTAGTCCAAACCAACCCCGATGACGAACACCAGGGTCTATGTTAATATACCAGAGGGTAAATCATCTATAGATATAAATGGGTCATTTTCATAGTCCCATGGTAAAGTACCAGAGGCTATCCTATTTCAAGCATGGTTTTTCTGTCCAAAAATCGAGGGTCAACAGCCAACCGGGTCGGTTGTTAGGCCAAGCGACTTGTCAATGCGCTTCATGATGCCTGCAATGACCTGTGAGCTGGCTGGGAGCTGCCCCAATGGCTGAAACTAATGGAGGTTTAATGGCTTTACTATGGTTTAATATGGTTTTATAGGGATGATTTGCTGGGATAATGATGGGATAATACTGGGATATTGATGGATATACCATCTGGTAACATACAAAAAGCTATTGAACATGGCCCATTTATAGTTGATTTATATATACCTATTAAAGTGGTGATTTTCCATAATTAGCTATGTTAGTCTACCAGAGGGTACATCATAAATCAATCAGTTGAAGATATCTATAAATAGCTATATACCCTATTAATCGAGGGTTAGCTCTATACCTCTATTAATCTATAGGTGAAAACCAGGGATCGGATATATATATATACCTATTAAACCATTTAAACAATTTATATATACCATCTATTAGTCAGCTATACCTCCGATCCCTGGTTTTTTGTCGAAAATTCGCCAAAGAATTAGCTATGCCTTGGACCTAGCCTTTACATACCATGCCTTTACCAACCAGGCTTCCGTTTTCATCTCCGAAATGGAGGGCTTAGTCATGTCAAGAAATGGAGCCTTCCGTGGCTTGTTAGGACATGTATCCATAAAAAATCATCCAAGTCCTCAGTTCATGATTTGAAATATGGAAACCGATGGTGACGACTGGTGATCCACCAGTCGAAGCAAAGGCAAACAATCAACGAGGAGGGAATGGTTTATATCATCCATGTCTATCCATTTCTGGCAAAATTGGGGGATGGTTTAATGCATGTTTATGCTTTTGGATTTACTACATTATTTGAGTCCAGAAGTTCTGTATAATCTTTGCTCGGCTATCGATCATGAATCAAAAGCTTCGTACCGTAGTGAGCATGTTAAAAAAAAAAAACATCTGTGAATCATAGGTTTTGACGAATCACAAGTCTATTCACATGTGGCAATGTGTACAAGTCAATAAGTCGAATGACCAGTTTTGATCATGTCAGCAAGTGAAGAAAATAGATAAAAACCTCTGCATCTTATACTACATATACAGACTTCAGCATGTACAGCAGATACAGCCTCATGTGTGGAAATATGATTTCAGAAAACTTCACTTAGCCACAAGGGTTTTCTATGGCCACATCACCTGAGAATCGGCTTAGTTAGCCATTGAAAAAAATCCATTCTGGGCTTAGTTCAATAGGCTGATTTAATTGGATGGTTGCAAGAACCCCTGGTGGTTAGTACCAGCATTTCATTTTTTTCAATCCCTTCAATTTTCAACCAATTATCCAAAAATGTGGATATGCATATCTTTCATAGATAATCAACCTGCATATTCAGTTTTCAATCCCTTCTTTATGGATATGCAAAACTTAGTGATCCTTTTTTATCCATAAAGAACGAGTGCTCCAGAAGATAGCTTCGTTTCATCCAAATCTGCACCCAAAACTGTCACTAAAACACCAACAGTTTCATTAGATCAATATGTTTCTCATTGCCTTGTACATCTATTATATTCTATTACTAAAGGTGGTGTCAACCCCCCGAAAAATATTAGTCAGATTGGATCATCATCCCAACTATTGGGGAAAATGAAAAATGGTCCAAATCACCAACCAGGTTATTATGATGGTTTGTTGAATTGAATCCACATGGATAAGACAATTGAATCCCCACTCTCATAGTTGCTTGAAATGAATTTGGAGGTTTTTCCAAAAAATGGAGGTACCCCGAAAATCATCCACTTTAATAATATGTTCCATTACCCATGACGGATCCATGGTGCTGGTATATTAATGCTAGCATAAAGGGCGTATATTGATGGGATCCATGTTACCATATATAGCAGCACCATGGATCCTATGGGTACCATAGATTATACCATCTGGTTATTTAACAGTTCGCCATGGAAAGATCCCCCATTGTTAAGTTCGGTAAGCCATCTATTTCTATGGGCCATCTGGCTTAGCCATGGCGAACTGTTAGTCATAACCAGAGGGTTATAAACCATCCAGCTGGGTAAATTATAATATTTCACTAACCTGAATAGTTCGGCCATGAATGGGGATGATTCCCCTTAGTAACCATGATTTCCAGGGCTCGGGAGAACAGTGAGGTCGTGATGAAATTAACCCAGATACATGGATCCTATGGGTTATAAACCATCCAGCTTTTACGGATCCATGTAGGCTCCATCCCCAAAAAAAAATCGCCCCCAGTTGAGGGCTCCTCGGATCCCCAAAGGGCCTTGCCGGGGCCACACTCAAAGCCCTGCTCAAAGGTTCCAGAGGATGAAAGGTCCTTTCCGAGGAATTTCTCATATGAACGCGGGGGATGAACATGTATGTATATTATATGTGTGTATGTATGTATATATATATATATGTTTGTGTTGTCATTTATACTTTCACTGCAGTAGATCTCGTTTATATATTATGTTTATATCTGTTGAACAAGTTCCAGATAACATACAGAAAACATACAGGCCAGCCAAGGTATGATATGTGTATATAAAATAATCTATCTACTAGTACCTGTTAATATATATATATATATACACATACATATCATGTATATGCATATATATACATAATTATACATATACATAATATATATATATACATACATACATTATATATATACATGTACATTTTATATGCAGTATAGGGTCAATGAATCACAGGTATGATGCTTTTTTCGTTTAGGACGATGCAACGCACAGTTGCTACAGGCTTTTCGCGCCCATCAGCCAAGTCCTTCATCTGGGTTTCCCACCTTGACACGTCAGGGGTTGCTGGTGAACTAGCCACGAATCTCAAGTAATGTGGGTAAAACAATGCCATGTTTACCACCCATTTGGGAATGGTTTATACATGTTTATACCACTTATTTAGGGTAATTTGGGGGATGGTTTATGGCCTTGTTTCACCCACATTAGGTTGGTTCACCCTAGTTATAAGTGGATTAACCATACTCATCCCACGAACAAAACCAAGGATATAACCTAGTTAGTGGGATGAGCCACCAAGTAAAGACTGTTGGGCGTCCCGAATAAAACATGTAATTACTGGGTACTCTCTGGCAATCTGTTACAGTTTGCGAATTGGAAAATCATGATTTTGACTAGGGATCAACTGCATTGAACTGTGGGCGTGGGCTTCCAGTTCGCGACCTCTTCGTTTACTGCCGGATAGATGGGGACCCAAGCAAGTAGGTTGATATTGTCTATACCCTCCAATGCAAAAATCACCATTTATAGATGAGATCATGCTCTATACGAAACCCCCACTTAGGGGATATTTTCCATTGCCATGTTTGATGACACCGGAGGGTATATGATATCATACAATCAATGAAAAGGATGATGTGGTCAGGACATACATACCCTATGGCTTTGCAGTTGTACACCATATCCTATGTACCACTATATCTATATCCACACCATGGTTGTACATAGTTATCATCCATATCCACATGGTTGTTCACATATGTACCATATCATTCATATCATCTATATCTACACCACTAGATATATCATATCTAATGACATGTATCTGGCAGAATTAAAATTATTCAAGAAACCTGAAAATAGTTGCTGTCATGCGGCTATTTGGGAATGATTCCCCGAATCCAATTCCCATCATTCCAACGACGGAAAAGGGACATGAGGTCACAACATAATTCATCCGGAATACCCTCTGGTGAACTAACATAGCAATGGAAAATCACCATTTTCAATGGGAAAACCCACTATAAATAGCCATTTTCCATTGCTATGTTAGTTCACCAGAGGGTAGATGATGTTCCCAGCTATTTTTGGCTCCATTTAGTCCGGGGATTTCCAACTTTATACCCCAACTTGATGGGTGATATAAGAGTAAAACATAGTAAAACAAAATGGGTTATACTTTTCCAACTCACAAGAAATATCCCAGAATAGCAGGTATGCAGGCCCTCAGTCATAGCTGCAGTCCAGGGTAAAAATAGCCCAGTTTCAAGGGTTAAATATGAGATAAAAAGTGGAAAATCTTAGGCAGCGGGCAACCCTGAACCCCAATAGTTGCAGTCCAGGCTTCCCCAAAAAAATGTCGCAGAACCCCGCGACCGTTGCGAGTTGCGAATCGGGGGATTGGGGTATGAACTCTGGGGGTTGGCAAAAATCCTTAGATTATAGATGATTTTTCCAGATGATATACCCATGCGATACGTATTTATCCCATTATATATCCCTATGATATTCCCAGTAGGTAGTCCCATATTTATTCCCATACTTACTCCAGTGCCCCTTAAAAACATACTCCCATACTCCCGTACTTGAATACATACTCCCATTATATACCCTCCGGTGTTATCAAACATGGCAATGGAAAATGCCTGATAAGGGGGAGTTTTTCTATAGAATCGTATAGAACATGATCATATTCCCATACGCTTATCATCTTTTATCCCATAAAATACATGTTTTTATCCCATAAAATACATATTCCCGGGTCAAAACCTATCATAGTATATTTAGAAGGACTTAGAGTCGGGATCAACATCCATGTGATCATGGATGCCAGCTACTTTGGTGAACAGAAGGGTGGCTTTTAACCCACAATTTCCCACATAGCCTCTGGTAAATTAACTTGTTGACCCTGAAAATAGCCTAGTTTTCATGGTTTCACTCATCTTCCAACCCCTGTCTGCCAGGGTCGAACTGTTAATATACCAGAGCGTATTCCCATACTGATTCCCCATAATGTCTCCTGATTAACACCAAGGTGCTGCACTGGTGAGGTGACCTGCTTCGCCAGAGTGGCCTACGACAGCGGCTTCGATATAGAGTTGTGCACTACTGATGTATGATAAGTACATCATATATAGTGTATATAATATAATGATAATACCAATCATAGTTATTCACTATCATTATGTTATTATCATAATCATTATTGTTATTATTATGATTATCATTATCATTATTGTTGTTATTGTTATCATGATTGTAATTCTTGTTATTACTATCAATATTACTGTTATACTATTGTATGTAAAAATGAGCCGCGGACAATCATATTTGGTACATCACGTAATTGACTATATACATTTTTTTGTTGTGCATGACTGATGTATCACAAGTGTAATATAATCTCATTTATGTACACAGTATGATTATATAATTATATATATATATGATTATAATACATGTTATATGAAAAGATTATCATATATATATAGTGTCAATGATATTCATAAAGTTGACAAAGTTGTCAATATATACAATATATTCTTTATAACTTTATAATTTCATATATTATTCATATTATAATTACCCTCTGGTAAATTAACATAGACCCTGGCAGTCATCGGGGTTGGAAGATGAGTTTCCATTAAACCTAGGCTATTTTATGCTATTTTCAGGGTCTATGTTAATTTACCAGAGGGTATGTACAAGTTCTAAAGTTTTATGAATACTACTGACAATCGATGACCATCGCGCCTTGATGGTCTCTGGATCGCCGTGGGGCCTTGGGATTAGGATTTTACTGCGAAAAGAACTGGTGATTTATCATGGGCAAATTGAGGGAAGATTGGGATTTTCATGGGATTTATTGGGATTTATTGGGATTCAATGGGATTTAATGGGATTTAATGGGACTTAATGGTGATATCAAACCCATTTAGGATTGGGACAATTTTCGGATTAAGGGAATTGATGATCAGATTTTATGATTGCTTCGGACTATCAGTATCTATTTGATCAGATTCTTGAAGACCAGTTTTGGGGATGATGCTTAGGATATGATGGTTGCATAGAATACACGTGGGGGAATATCAGAGGTCAAGAATTCTCATCTGAGATTGGATGGTTGTCATCAGATTGTTTAATATAAGATTTGGGGATACCAGTTTGAGGCGATGGCTCTTCAGTGGTCAACCATGGTTTATTCATGTTTATTCCGAGTTTGGGTGCTACTGTAACTTACTGACAGACTAGAGTTGATGCAGGAATTGTCTAAAGATAAGAGAGATTTACATAGAGTGTTGACCCTGATCATGTTCTGAGTTTTGAGGTGACAGTAATACGTTGACCATTGGGCATCCACACTTTGCATCCACATTGGACACCACTGGGATCCGTGGTGTTTGCAAATCAACGCCTCGGCATCCCATTGACCATCATCTTCAGCACAGGTTTTAGTGATCGAAAACCGAACATCAAAGATATATATTAATCAGGCATGTTCGGTATATGGAAAATGAAGAAATCTCTGAAAAAAAAAATCGAAACCATCATTACCCGTCTTTTTCTATATAGTACATATGCAACAAAAGGTAGGGGATGATTTTGCGCATATGACTGGGACACAAATGAATGGGGATGTTTGAACGGGCGATGTGGCTTCAGCCAGTGGCTACCCTTTCGTAGTCAAACGTAGCAATGAAAAAAATAGCCCACATATTTCGTTCGAACGGGCTTTCCCAGAAAGACTCCCACATGTTGGCTAAGTCCTATAGAATTCTGTTTCATATCCTGTAAGTATGTATATATATATATATATACATATATAAATGACATGTAATATCTATACCTAGACCCTCCAAGTAGCCTCAATTTTTGGGATATTGGGCTATCTGACTGGCCAGAACCTCCTCCAATTTCTCCACCGCTGGGGCCTGGGTCATCGGTCATCCACTGGATGAGTTGGGGGTACACAACACGGAACCCCCCCAGATGAATGAAACTTGAGGCAACTTTGCCTTGAAGAGTCTCTTATGGTTTTATATGTGTTTTTATATAGTCTTAAGTTCTCTCCAAGTTGAAGATTGGCTTGAAAAGTCTTGAAGAGTCTTGAAATTACATCGAATTCAGAATGTAACTGCCAATCACTTAATGGTTGGTGGTTTCAATCCCTCTGAAAAATATGAGTTCGTCAGTTGGGATAAAATATTCCCAATCTGGAAAGTCATAAAACATAATTATAAAACATATTGGTCCAAAATGGTCCAAAATGGATCAAAATGGTCCAAACCGTCCCAATGGTTGGTTTTTCAACATCTCCAGCTCGCCCCACCATGAAGTCCGTGTGGAAAGCTCCGGCCACGGCCAAAGGCACCGCCAAGCGCGCCTGCGCGAGGCATCAATTCATGGCTTCAACGGGAAGATCTACGGTTAAAACATGTTCAAACCATGCTCAAAAACCACCAGCTTTGGGGCTTTCCGGGAACAGAAACACATGGCAGTGTGTCAAAACCTTGTACCCCTGTAGTTCACATCAAAATAGCTGGGATTTATGGATGTTCATCCCACTAAAAATGGTATTAATAGGTATTGATCCATAGCCACATCTATGTTTCAGACTTGATACCCCCCTTGCGATAGGTTTTTTCGGACAAAAACGCGGCTACGATTCGCCGGAAAATTGGAGCAGCCCTGTGGAATCAAACCATCCATTTTTTTTGGTAGGTTCACCCATAGCTACATGACCATCATCGAAAATTTGATCATTGATATATCATTGATACATGGTTATTCTCACCATCACTTGTTTTCAAATATGGTCAAAGATCAAAAATCGTGACCCTTTTCATAACCCGTAAAGGATCATCAATTCATCGAATCATTATCATCGCCAGCATCCTCGCTATCATCACCACCAACAACATCATCATAATCATACAAAGTGGGGCCCCCAAACGATAGCTAAGTTGGTGAACATAACTCCAATGTCACTATGGTTTATGGTACCTATAACTATAGATACTATAGTATTCATGGGGTTTATAAACCATCCAACATCACTGGGGGGCCCCACATTGTATTCTCAAATCATCAATTTATAGTGGATTTTCCCATTAAAAATGGTGATTGTAGTAATAATGATGTTATAGTGGATTTTCCCATTAAAATGCTGGATCTTTCCATAGTTTTGTATGTTTACCAGGCCGGGTAAATCCTATTGAAATCCCATTAGATCCCATTCAACCACCATTTTCCTATGGTTTTCCTATGGTTTTCCTATGGTTTTCCTATGGTTAAACCCAAATAATTCATCAAATCCTCCGCGCCGAACGCTCGAACCTTGAACTCTGGCTTCGCGATCTCCGCCAGCTTGGCACAGGCGTCCTTGTCGCCTGAGACCTGGTTGGGTAGAAATGGGGGGGTTTCCATCAATGGAGGTATACTTTTTTTCCCCACCAACCATGGATATGACTGGGGAGTAAAGGATCAACCCCAAGGAAAGTAGATTGACCAACCATCAAATGGAGATACCCTCTGGTTATTTAACATGGTATAGATGGCCCATAGAAATAGATGGTTTACCGAACTTAAAAATGGGTGGATCTTTCCATGGCTATGTTAAATAACCAGATGGTAAGGGAAAATCCTATGAAAATGGAGGATATGTAAAAAAAAAAGTACATGTATACTAAAAAAACTTGTATACAATTGTAGTACATGTTATTGTACAATTGTCAAAGTCATATGTAGTTGATACATGATTCCAGAATCTATTGATATTTGTTGTATCTAGAAACATTATATCATATGATGCAACTTCGTATCGTACTTGCCGTAGCAAATACCTAGCATATATTATATATATGTATGTATATATATATAATTATATGATACGGCAATGATATACGTAATTGCAGATACATATGTATGCATATTATCATCATATATCATATATTCATCAAAGACTAGTGCTTTGATTTGATTTGCTTACGGAACAGGATTGCGCAAATATAATCTATAGGTTTCGTTTGGACTTCCCCCACTGTTTTATCAAACCGAAAATGCCGAGCCAACCAAAAACACAATGCATTCCTACAGTGTTTGAGGGAGCGTCGGCTGGGGGTCATCATCGGCAACATTCGGAACATCAACTGTACAGCAACCACCACCAAAAAAAGGTTCAAAAGCAACTTACCACTATTTACATACTCTTCTATAGTAGGACTCTTACTTTTCTATCTTTTTTGGGGGTTGCTACAGGGCATTTTTTCGGTGAACCACTAAAAAATACCGATATCTCTGATGAAATACTAGTTACTAGCTGGTTGATCCCAAACAATCACCAATCAACCTTCATTTTTCAGCCATATCATGTTTATCTGGCTGGTGGTATACCTGCCCCTCTGAAAAATCATGGAGTGAAAGTCAGTTGGGATGATTTTCCATTCCCAACTGAATGGAACGTCTGTTTCTGGAAAGTCATAAAATTCATGTTCCAAACCACCAACCAGTCATGTTTATCTACATGTTTGATGGTTCAGAGCCATATATATAAGTCCCATTTCATACCCCTTCAACCAGGTATAACTTGTTCATGGCTCAGGTCTTAAGGCAGCGACCGTGTAATTTCCTTTGCACAAATAGTTGGCGATTTGGATCCTACAGCGCGGAGATCTCCGCGCAAAGAGGACACAGAACCAGAACCATGGGGAAACGAATGGTTTTGAAGGGGTTTAGAACTAGGTGAATTCTATGGTTTATGGATGTCTATGGTAGATTTATCTATGGTTAATATCAGTTCATGGGGTTGATATACCAACGAATGGGGAAACGAATGGTGGGGCGCGGCATGTCAAGATACCCCCATCTCTCCAAACTTGGTGCTGGGAGAAACCATTGCGGAGCGCCAGGAATATTTGCAATCCAAGATATCAGCTTCCAGTATTTCATCGGGTATGGCTTTTAAAAAAGTTACCCTCTGGTAAACGTTTACAAAAAACGATGGAAAATCACCACCATGTTCAAAATAAATTCAAAATTGGGGAAGTTGAAGCCCCCATGACCCTCTGGTAAACATACAACAAAACTATGAAAAATCACCATTTTTAATGGGTAAATCCACTATTTCTATGGCCATGGCTTCAATAGCAAACTGTAACAAATGACCGGAGGATAAAGCTGGGAAAATGGTTTGAGTTTCGGTGAGTCCACTATGGTCCACTGGTTTTCTTTGACCCATCCCGGAAATTTCGAAACGTGCGGAAAGCCATGGGTCGTAGATATATCCAATCTATATACAATCCCATACAATCCAAAAATACAGTTTTAGACTCTAGACATGCTTTGCAGTCATAGATTATAGATATATTTTAATATCCAATCTACCATCTATAAGTAGTATACTTCTGGTACCGGTATGTAGATAATGTGGCATCCACATCAACAAGTCATCAACTCATTGTGTTCTATTGTGTATACCGTATACCTTTAATTGGAATGATTTACCAAGCACCCAACTGGTTGGTTTGTCAGGATGTGCAGTTCAAAAAGTTGTTTGCATCCGCCATGTTTATTCGGCAAAAATTCTTGGTGAAATTCATCTCCATGACCATCAGAATATTTCATCAACCAACAGCTAGGTACCCTCTGGTAAACGTTTACATAGCTATGGAAAATCACCATTTCTAATGGGTAAATCCACTATAAATGATCATTTTCAATAGCTGCGTTAGTCATTACCAGAGGGTATCTTTTGCATGGCTCAGTCATGGATAGGGACCATCGGGATGTCACATGGAGGATCCAGGGATCTAGTGATGACTGGAGGATGACTCGGGGTACCCCCATGACGAATCGGAAACCTCCATGCCATGTGTAGATAGATATTTTTTAAAAAAAATCCGGCATAGACAATTTTGTGAAAATGATCCAAGCTAACCCAAGTATCCCAAGTATCCCATGTGCCTGAAAAATACCAATATTGTTTAAATGGTTGGTAATACCCATGGGGGTTGTCTTCAACAGCAAAGTTTGCATATCGTCATTGCCACTATCAAAATTGCATTCTTCGGGGTGTAGACGAATAACTCCATATGAAATGAAACCAAGTAAGTAATATAATCTTGCTTGCCCTATGAAATACCGCTATTGGTACGCCCTTATCAGATATGCAAATAGAATCCCTCTGAGGTAATTTAGCAGTTCCCCGTATGAAAGATTTACCGGTTTTGAACATGGCCACTTTCCATGGCAAACTGTAAACGATTGCACTAGAATCTTTACTGCCTATAATCTATACATATCCCAATGATTGTTGGTTATAAACCACCATTTTTGATGCTTCTTACACCCATAAAACATTGAATATCTCCAGTATACCACCTTTTTTTGTTGCTTCACTCGCCAATTTTCATAGTTAAATCCCCATGTTTGATTGTTCATTCATAATGTTCTTGCGCAAAAATCACAATTTGTCACACCTAAATCATTAATCCCCATTGTTGATGGTGAAATACCAATGTTTCATGCTTAAATCTAAATTAAATTACATTTTTTCCTGCTGAAATAGCTGTTTTTCTTGTGGTTAAAACACCATTTTGAAAGACTCACCATTTCTCATGGTTAAATCACCATTCTTGATATGTCTTGATAGTTAATTCATCATTTTTCCTGCTCAAATCGCCATTTTTGACCGGTCAATCGCCACGGGAAACCGCTGTGCGCCTCTGCCCCGTGAGCTCGCGAACCTTGGCGCAGAGCTCCTCCGTCTTTGCGCTATCCAAACCTGGCGAGGCAGCTGGCGCATGGTGATCATAGAGAAAAGTTGTGATTCAATAATGGTGATTTAATGGTGTTTCAAATAATGGTGTTTTAATTGGTGATTTAATGGTGATGAATGGTGAGACAACCAAGAAAAATTGTTGATATAGAGATAATGATGATTTTAACCAAGAAACATGGAGATTTCGTTGTTTTTATAGGGTGATTAATGGTGACTCACAGTTTTTGTACGGTGCTTACATTCTGGTAATCAACTATAGATGGTAATTTGTTACTTGCCATGTTTGATTGCCAAAGAATAACATTAGTTTTCTACACTTTTTGAATGATTATTATACCCCATAGGATCCATGGTGCTGGTATATATGCTAACATTGGGGGTATATTGATGGTAAATGTTACCATATATAGCATACATGGATCCTATGGGTACAGAAATCATCCCAAACAAGTGGATCAGAATGGGAAAAAATGATTACGAGCTGGTGAGAAAAAATGGATAAAAAACAAACAACATCAACCTGAAACAATGGATTAAAAGCAACACATCATCGACAACTATGTTCCAGAATCGGGCATAAACCACGCTGGAAAAACATTTGTCATCCAACAGAAATTGGATTAAAAGCAACAAAACATCCAAAAATCATCCTTCAAGTCCTCTCCGGGATAGGTCATGATACAATGATCTTCAAGAGCTGCAAAAGTATCTGCCGCAGGCAGTCTACTTAGAGCCTCCAAGTACCCATCGAAATTGCTAGTCCCAAGATCATCGGTATATTACAGCAATTTTTCTCTGTACAAACGGATCTAGGTATAGACATGCTTGGATGTGCATCCAACTTAGCAAGTGGTTCATAATCCATATATAACCCATATAATCCAATATATATATGTATATATATATATATACATTCCATTAATATAACTGGGTATAAACCATTTACTAACTGGGACGCACATCCAAGTGCATAAACAACCATGATAACTGGAGCAGGATTTCTTCGATCCACAAGACCTATCTACAAGTCTTGATATTAGAACTTCATTATCTGTTGGTTTACTTTCTCTTTTGAAAAATCCCACCTACCATCTGGTCATGACTAACATAGCCATGGTATAGATGGCCCATTTATAGATGGTTTACCTATTCAAAATGGTGATTTTCCATGGCTATGTTAAATAATCAGAGGGTAGTAGTGATTCAACCAAAAACCGTAAATCAGTCGAAGTAACAAAAAAAACCGTCCAGATCCTCTCAGCAGCGAGAACGGACGGCCAATTTTGCAAGTTGCAAAGTCAAAATCAAATGCTGTGTGATTCATGTTAAATGATATACTGGTTGGTGGTGCAATAACAATCTTGAAAATTATGAAAGTCAATGGGAAGGATGACATCCCATATATTATGGAAAAAAATGTTCCAAACCACCAACCAGTATATTTGATGACCAACTGCTGATATAATTGTTAAATATTGTTACATAAATAACTTTATCACAAATGGAACGTTAAGACTAATTTAAAACTTCCCAAATAGTATATCGCCGGTAATGTTTACCCCAATTTTTGATACTATATCACCATCGAACTTCATCGTTCAACATACGCAATTAATCATGTTCCCTAATTATTGTGAATGACCATGACCATCTTTCTTTAAGAATGTTGTGGTACCCCACTTCGAGACAAACGCTTAAATTCTTCAGACCAACGATGTCGCCCTCGCCTACCACGCTGACCATGCCAGAGGCCGCCGCATCTGCAGCTGCTTGCATCGCCTCGCCTGCGGAGCAAAAATGGCCCGGTGGCTTTGCCTCAAGGATTGTTGAAATTCATGAGTCAACTAACCCATTACTTAGAGCCTCCAAGTACCCCCCAAAAACAAAAAAGTTACAAGTCATAATGGGTACCCATTTTTTACATGCGGAGGGATCTGAGCTCTAGGTAGACCATTGGACTTATATTTTGTATTCGAAGGGTTTTTGGAACCTGAATAAACCCTTATCACTTGGGGGTCCCCTTCATGGGGGTCCCCCTAGATTTCCATGAGAATTAAAGTGGCAAATTGGGATTGACCATCGGTTTTCCATGAAAGATTGACAATACCTTCCCACCCAACTACCCAAAATGGATAAATGCAATTCTACCAGGGATTTCCTTTGTCGATATCAAAAACACTATGCAGATAGGATTCAACAAACCTGAATCCCAGGTAAAATCCAGGATGAAAAACGATAAACCAGTGGAAACTGCTATCAAAGCAATTCTTGCTTTGTTCTTTGTGGTACCTCACTTTGAGAAGCTATCAAGAAATTTACCTCAACAACCTAGCCGAAAAAGAAGAAGTAAACCAACTTGGCTTAGAAATCCTTTGAGTCTATGAGTATATGCGTTTGATTTTGCAGGCCACTTGGGATTTCATCAGAACACCACATAGCAGGCCTGCCATGTTTCAATCACTGCGAGTTTCCAACCAATTGACAAGTCGGTCACCACCCGCAGGTTTCCAAGCAATTACTATTTTGGTGGTTTCAACCCCTTTGAGAAATATGAAATTCTGAAAGTCAGTTGGGATGATTGTTCCCAACGGAAAAAAAATGTTCCAAACCACCAAGCAATTACTATAAATTTCCAGCATTGATTCATGAATTACTAAGCCTTACTAGTTGGTTCTATAGTTGGTTCAATCATGGACAAGTTTGGCAGGAAACCCTAGAAAAAAGCCACCGGTTGTCCGGATCAGATTCTCCCCTTGCCATTCCCTTCCCAAGGCCGGGCCTCTCGCTTTGGTCACTTTCACGCCGTCTTCAAAACCTGGGGTCTTTGAATCAGCGAATTCAGTCGTTGCGGCCATGGAGGTTTCCATCAATGGAGGTCCCCAAGGTCGCTGCAGCTGGATGGTGTATTTCCATGGGAAAATCCCAAACAAATAGCTGGATGCTGACTGGGGGTAGCCCTATGACTTAGGAAAGCCCCAGCCCTGTGCCATGGTCCAATGGGATCTTTGGCAACGGAACTCTGAGTCCATTAAAAGCTGGTAATTAATGCCAAAGTGATTATTTTTCTGAATCATGGTGACCCAATTTTGATGGTTTATCATTTTCCCGAGTTTTTTTTCTGCCATGTGGGCACATGAGTAAAAAACATGTAGCAAATGGAGGTCCTTTTCCAGTTCCCAGGAAAGTGCCGGATCTTGCAGAAAGAATACACAAAAGGAACTGAATAGGGATTATATAACACAAACCATTAGTGTATATATATATATGTATACGTATATATAACAGGATACTTTTTCAGGATATCACGTGATAGAATGGGATAGTTCTATAACCACCTGGATCTGATGTTTCTGAAAATTGGGGTTGAAAAACCCAGCAGCCTTCCACGGAAAAGCCGGCAATGAATGAGTTTTACTTGCCTATCTGTGGGTCAAGAATGCAATGACTTGACCCATGTTATCTATGTAAAAAAAAAACTAACCCCGAAGTGTTCAAGAAAATGAGGATGGTACACATCTTTGAAAATGTGTATGGTATGTTATAAACTATTTCATTGTGGGTTCCCAAGAGTCAGGGTTTTCTTCATCCTGGGGTTGACACGACTATTATTACTGTTGCAAATGGGTATGGGTCAAAATTAGGTACCCCAATAATTGGATGGTTAATACTAAACTAGACTAACATCTGTGGTTTGCTAGGTCTTCCATTTTGACCCACATCCAAATCATAAAATCGCTGGCCCTAGCCCGGGCAGCTAGGGCATCCGATCCTTTTTCTCGCGGCGCAGCATAGTCTTTCAGCTGGCCCTGTTTCGTCCGAGATTTTGGAGTTTCCCACATTCAGTGGAGGTCAAGGGAAACCATTCCAGGAAAGCCATGGGGATTTTACTCCCAAATTATTCTCATAGAATTGGATGATGGGAAAATTTACAGGAAACCCCTATATTTGATGGTAAAAACCATGGTTTCCTGTAGATTTTCCCTTAAACCAATCCATTGATATTCCCCAAATGTTGGCTTTTTCGATATGTTCAACAGAGGTTCCTGCAATTTTCTTCAGTTCACAAACTGGGAAGACACTGCTCAGCTGTTACTGCGGAATTTCCAGCACCAATTCCGAGCAAGTTGCTTCTGGCTTAGAGACTGAAGATAAAATGATCTGAACATATAACCAAAGGACCTGAGACATGTGATGTTTTCGACTAAACTGTGAGCCAATTATGATTATATATGAATATATATATACATTAATATGGTATTGAATGTGAAACTTCCAAGAAACATAATCATATACATATGTAACATATGCATATTATATAGTATATTATATATATATACATCTTTGGTGTAAACTTCGCGCAATCTCTGCTGCTGATCACAGTTCGGAGGCACGACCATCCGCCTCTCTGGAACTGGAACCCAGGAATGGACGGGATTTCCTGCATCTTTTGCTCCCTAAATAATGTACTGGTTGGTGGTGCAATAACCATCGTGAAAAATGATGGAGTTCGTCAATGGGAAGGATGACATCCCATATATGAAATGGAAAATAAAAAATGTTCCAAACCACCAACCAGATGTAAGATGACCTCAAATCAGCTAAAAAAAAATCAGATTCTTCCAACATCAAGAAACTAAGCTTGTTCTAAAATCATCTAAAAACTAAGATTAATTGTCCAAAACACTTGTAAAGTGGATGATGCTTATTTGTCCAATCTTGCAGCTGGTCTATGCTGTTCTTTTCAACGCCAGTGGTTCATATCACCCAACTTGAGACCAAATATGACCTCTCACCAGATCATTTGGCCATTCTGAATGGCCATAAAATTCAGAACCTGGACTTAGCTAATTTCACAACAAACAGTTCATCTACTTTTTCAATGATGGCAATCTTATGACCCAGATAGTTGGTCCATCAGGCAAGTACCCTCTGGTAAATTAACGTGTTGACCCTGAAAATAGCCTAGTTTTAATGGAAACTCATCTTCCAACCCCAATGACTGCCAGGGTCTATGTTAATTTACCAGAGGGTATATCAATGAGATATTGACTCTAAATCCAATCTTGTGTCCTCCTGAAATCCCAGGTTTGGCAAGGGAAAATCCAGGTTTTCAGTGGAAAATTTGGTGCTGATTTTCCGAAAAACCAAGAATGGCTTTGTCTGAAAATGAGCGTTTCCCGATGTGAAAACAGTTCATCATAATGGTTCCTATTGAAATTGCCATACCGGACAGGTATGCTCCAATATTTTCCAAACAACCCCAAATCTCCGCACTATTGCATGTTTGGTTATATCAGGTTATATCCCATCCTCATAAATGTCATTAAATGTCCAGTCTATCATCTTCTATCCCCAGAAAACAAGCTGCTTTCAAGAGTTTTGGAGTTTCAATCCACACTTAAATCTTCCAGATGCATTCACCGCCCGTGCCCGGTGCCTCGTGTTCCCCCAGGGCACGCACGATGATTCCCTTCAAAGGCAACTGGACGCCCGAGAGCTCGATGTCGTGCCAGGCATCGGCCAGCTCCTCCCAGTCGTTGGTTCTGTTTGGGATGTTTGGCCCGGCTTCA
Source organism: Cladocopium goreaui (assembly GCA_947184155.2). Lineage (NCBI taxonomy): Eukaryota > Dinophyceae > Suessiales > Symbiodiniaceae > Cladocopium > Cladocopium goreaui. The sequence goes on from CAMXCT020002648.1 coordinate 17,406, forward strand.
AAAAAAGCCATGGGATTTTCTGGTGAAGGTAGAAACCATCCATGTGGGTATGGGTCAATACCTATAGATACCATTTTTAGTGGGATGAACATCCATAAATCCCAGCTATGAATTGGGTGAACAGAAGGTACCAGGGTTTTGACCCATCCCCATGTTGATTTCAAGAGATTGGTTTAGTTGACTTCAAGTTCTCGCCAGATTTCCCAAGCGTTTTACACCCCTTTTCTTGGAGGCTTTCCTGTAGATGAGTCTGGTACCGACTCACAGCTACAGCTTTAACACACACACACATGGTTAATTCATGTTAATTCCTCATCAATGTGGCTTTAGCTGAAAATCGGGGTCCCCCAAAATTTTGATGCTTCATCATAGTCCCAGTGTTTCAGTCGCCGAGGCTAAAACAGCGATGATATGGGACGATGGTTAAAAATCCTGGCATTTCCCGATGGCTTTTTCCACATCTGTCCGGAGCAGTTGACCAGTTTACCCTACTTGGTGACTCATCTCACTATATGCCTGGTTTTTTCAGTGGGATAAGTAGGCTTAGTCCCTACATTTGAATTCAGCAGATGAACCATGTTCCATTGAAAAAACCAATGGAAAACCCCACTTTTTTCTCGAGTTGAGCCATGGTTTAGCCATAGTGAACCCCCCATGGCTAGTGCTCACTTCCCAGGCCTGAAAGGTGGCCTCGCCGTCTTCGTCTTTGTCCGCCATGATCAGAATCTTCGCCGGAAAAAAAACATGGCTTCGCTGAGATTCAAATCCAGTTGTAGGACAAGACGTTTTCAGATGTTTTCTTGATTGTAACCATGGAAATCCCAACATATCATGAACTTTATCATGATCACTGAAGCTCATAAACATCATTTTTGAGTTTTGAGCAAAACTGAGTCATTGCTCCAATGTATCCAATGTTCTGGACAGTTCTAGGTATGCTAAACTCGTCAAAACTTGGTGACCTCACTGATGGCTGGGTCTGCCTGCTCGTAATCATTGCATTTCGGAAATCCCTCATCTTTTGTGAACATGGGATAGAAACAGCAAGCCATCTACCCTTCTGGCTGAATTACAACCATTTACTAACCTGAAAAATAGCTGTTATCATATGGCCATTTGGGAATGATTCACCATTTTTTCAACCCATCATTCCGATGTGACGTCACGATGTGTGTTTTTCGGTGGCCGCACCTTGTCGATGGCATCTTCCAGAAAGAAATAGCCACCTTCCCACATCTTCAACTCGTGCATGTCGATGAAACCATCTCCGTTACCTGGGCCAGGTATGGCCAGGTCTCGTCTTAGCCAGCAGACGGACTCTCCCTTCAAAGATGGAATATGGCAGTCAAAGACACTACAAGTATGTGTGTGTGTGTGTAGTTAATTAGCCCTCTGGTAAACTAACATAGCTATTGAAAATGGCCATTTATAGTGGATTTTCCCATTGAAAATGGTGATTTTCCATAGCTATGTTAAATTACCAGAGGGTAGTATCTATGTTGTTCCTGCAAGAAACCTTCAAGTGTTGAACTACTCATCCGAAGTTTCTCAAAGTTTACCTAGTATGCTTCAATCTCACATCACAGTGCCGCGGCAGGGAACCGGAGGACTTCCCCCTGTGTCAGCCACGTTCCCAGGACCCAACTCCCGTTTTAGGGTGTATCCCATGTCTGGCAAATTAAATTTTAAGGATCAAACATTCTGGAAAGCCATCATGAAAGAGCACCATGCATGTCTTCACGGCCGCAGTCGTCTCTGTTTGAATGATGGGAGATGTCCGGCTAAAACCATTTACATTCCATTTGCCAAAACTTTGACTGTCAAGATGCAAGGAAATATAGAGAATGACCAGCCATTTGTGAGTCCTTTAAGGTACTGCATGTGTGTGGTTAAAAAATGTTCTTGGTCGCTGCCCAAGGACCGTCCAGACTGTGAAAAGTCTCATTCCTATCCTCGGTTGAGGCTATGGGCCACCCAGAAAGCATGAGTTCATCTGGAAATCTCTTTGAAAATTCTGGAAAAATCGGCTGCCTTGGGTGGTTCAGATTTCGACCATTTTCGACCATCGGCCCAAAAAAGTGGTTTCATGTGGTTTCAGTATTGAGGCCCAAAAATGAGGATGCCTCAGTGGTTTCCTGAAGTTGAGGAGTCCCTGACTCCATCGTAACTCTTAAAAAATGGCACCTTGGAACATCTTACTTTTCGAACAGGACATCCACCGGAAAATAGGCAGAACATGGGTCCATACATGGACGGACTGTGACTGTATAATATGAAGCATCCACCAGTAAAGTTTGAGTAGATGGTTGGCATGTATCATGAAGCATGGTTCATTCCCCCATTTGAATGGTGTGCACCCTCCAATTCATTGGATTTTCCCCTCTGGACATCTCCTCATGTCATGGGAGATGTCATGAATATGGATACCATAGCTCCTCGCCGCTCCCTCCTAATTTTTGACCCCAGATCGATAACCCTCTAGGCTAGGTACCATTTTAATCCATTTTAATAATACATATATATATATATATATATATGTATACAGAGAGAGAGAGAGAGATTATCTCTTTCGGAGGCCGGAGGAACCCACTTTTTTATTCAACTGGGGCAACTAGTCTCATCCAATGTTGCCATTGACCACCGGATCCTGCGTCCAGTCGGTCCAGTCTCATATGGCTCTTCCTCATGATCTTCTTCGGGCCGAAGGTAGTCGTACCAGAATTCCTGGCCGCCCAAGGTAGGGCAAAATAATCCAATCGATCCTATACTAAAACCATGTTTTCGTTTAGGTGGTATATTTAATTCATCAAAAAGAGTGAGAGATTGGTAAGGAAGGGTATCTAGTGGATTCTAGTGGTTGCTTGATGGATCTATAATGGATGTACACTTGGGTGTGTAAGGGGCGTATAATGGGTACATATACTGAGTAGTCAGATCATCTGCAAAGATCTGCAAAGACTCCCTTCTGATCTTTTGGCATTTTCACAAAGGCACCATAAGCTTCGACCTGCTCCCTCTTCGAAAACACTCCTTCACTCTTCGAACCCACCTAAAAAATCCTAAAAATTAGTAAAAATCACCATCATACTTACTCAAACCAAATTCTATGGTTTCTTAAGTTTTTCTGTACGAAAGGGACTTTGGGGATTCTGCAGATTCATCACACAACAGCCCGTATTTTTCGCGCGTCGAGACCGCGCCTTCTGGTTCAGCTTGCCATCCTGCCAAAGAGATCTCAGGGGAAACCGAAAAATCCATACCGACTTTTTCTGCCTGGTATCCAGTTACTGGTTGGCCTTGCTGGTTTGGCAGACATCATCCAAATTGCCAAACATTTCTGTTTGTTTGACAGAAAAAGATGTACCCTCTGGTAAACTTAAACTAACATAGCTATGGAAAATCTATTTTTAATGGTAAATCCACTATTTCTATGGCCATTTTCAATAGCTATTTGTATGTTTACCGGAGGCTAGTTCCTGATTTCCCATGATATAAACATGAAACCTCTCGGAGTTCTCCCAGCTCCATCCCAGTTGGCCATGGTAGCATGGTAGCATGGTAGCCGTTGTGGTTTCCCCCAGTTACACGACGACCTCAACGGCCGCTAAAGACACGCCTTGTCTAAATCCTTGCTCTCCATCACCGACTTGGCTTCTGCCTCCATGACCTACCATGGTGACTTGACCCAGCAAGGTCAAGGTAGGGGGGGAATTTGCCATAGGTCAAACATGGTCAAAAAGAAATTCCCAAGATCAATCATAGGACTAATGTGGGCAAAACAATGTCATAAACCACCCAAACTTGGGAATGATTTATACCACCTATAAAAATGGTGATGACTGGGGAATGGTTGATGGCATTGTTTTGCCCAGATTATTTTTTCTACATAGATGGATCGGACTGTTTAGGAAGCGGGACACATCTTTTTAGCACTGGATTTTTGTACATTTGCCTATCATCCAAGTCAAGAAATGATGGGACTCACATGTGCATCCCACTTAAGAAGTGGCCTATACTCCAATAAGCCATGTAATCCCATGTCCCATGTATATATATATATATGAAATGTATATATGTTACAATGTATGGATGTATGTATATATATATATAAACATATATATATATGTATATATATATATGGAGGTTTCCTAAACTGGGGGTACCCCCAGTCATCATCCATTTTAATAGGATTGTCCTTTGGAAACCATCCATTTTGGGGTACCCCCATTTTAGGAAACCTCCATATATATATATACGTATGTATATATATACATGGGATGATGCAGGTACTGTCAATGGGATAATGCCTGCAATATGCATTCAGAATGCAGCCATACAAAGCTATCACAAGAACAACCAATCTTGACACGCAGACATGGCTCAACATGTATGGTTTGAGATTACATTGTGTGTGAAGCAGACATGAGTACATGAAAAGCAGACGAAGCAAACTAACATATATAAGTTTTTTTTTTTTTTCGAAGCTTGCGTGGCTGTCGGGCTAGTTCTACTGTAAGCGCTGCATTGCCTGAATTTAATCATTGAGAAGATGAGTTTAGATTTATGAAATACCAGAAGATGAGTTTGCAAACTAGAGGGTGAGTTTGCAAACTGTTTGTTTTGTGCATGGCGTTTTCTTTGCAGACATGTGCATTGCATTTTATTTGCTACTATAAAGGTATGCATTATAACTTATTTTACTGTTTGTCCTCTATATTGCTTTGTGCATTGTATTCTTGAAGTTATGGTTATATAAAAATGTTGAAAAGGGGAGGTCCGAAATCATCCCCTAGCCATATTATACATATAATCATGTATATATATATATATATGTTAATATATTCATATATATATATATATATACGTATTCATATATATATACAGTACATATTATACTAATATATATATAGTATGTATGCATTAAGTGCAGATATACCATATATATCTGAACGAGAAAATGATCACAGCATCGCTGTTTTTTTTTAAGCACCGCCTCGCCTGGTCACTGACACCATGGCCGTACATGTTGACCAGCTCCTCAGCAGCGTCACTGGGATAACTGGGATATCCATTTTAGCTATTGAAAATGGCCATTTATAGTGGATTTTCCCATTAAAAATGGTGATTTTCCATAGTTATGTTAGTTTACCAGAGGGTACATAGTATAACCTGTTGTTAAAGATTTACCAATTTTATATTAGACATTGTTTTTAAAGCTAATCATATAGTATAATCATTTTGTACTTGGTTGATGTATAATCATTAATGATTACAATAATCATTAGTATACAATCATTTGTATAATCATCACTAGTGATCATCATTAGTAATCACCGTTAGTGATAATTAATAATGATGATCGTTAGTCGTTAGTGTATTGATACTAATCATTACCATAATCATCATTAGTATTTGCTATTAGCAACGATCATTAGTATAACCATTTGTGTATTAATGCTGTAGTGGTTCATGTAGTGGTTCATGATTGTACTTGGTGGTGAGCTACCCACGGATCGTAAGTGGCTCAAAAAAAAACCAGTTGTAAGAACCCCAGTTTTTTTCAGTGGATTAAACCTACTTATCCCACTCAACAAAGTAGGGTTATAACATGTTATAACCCACTTACTATGGGATGAGCCACCGTTAGTAATGTTAGTTTTTAGAAGTACTGGGAGCCACCCCACATGGATTGATATAATTTATGGAAGCCATGGTAAAATTGGGGATGGCTTACTGTTGCTTTTCCAACATTACATTGATACAGTGGTTATAAACCACTTGATAACTGGGATGCCAATCCAAGTAGGGTTGAAGTTTCTTGACGCTGTTCCCCAAACAAAAAACTTGTTAGAAGTATCCAAGATCAATCAATTTGTATGTGCCCGATAGTTGCACTTGAAAGATCAGTTTTCAACTATCCTGGAAATGAAAACTTATCATGTTAAGTAATTTACATGAACCATGTTCCATTGCCATCTCTAGTTACTGAAGGGTGTGTATGCTTCCAAATGATTTGTGCCTCGCCCTCAAGCTTGCCGTTGCCATCTGCGTCAGCAATCTTGAATTTTTCCTGCGATGGTTTCGGGAACATTGGACCATCATGGAAACATTCCTGATCCCATAGGATCCATGTATGCTATATATGGTAACATTTACCATCAATATATACCATACATGGATCCAGGGGGATGGGATTTGTTGTTTTTGACCCCAAATTCATCCATGGCTCAGCTATTTCAAAGAAAAAAAAATGGGCGGTGGAAGGTTTTTTCGTGAAAGCAGCAACAATGTCAGAAGGTGCAAGGTGAAAAATCAGAAAAAATCACATCACCAGAAAATCCAACACTTTTCAAAAAATTACTCAAAGTAATCCCATCCCCACATTCCAACCCTCATGAATCCCACTGACCACAAAAAAAAATAAGTAGATCCAACCTTTTTCTTCAGGGGTCCTCCAGGAAGGTATGTTCAATGGGAGATCTTCAGGAACCGATTTATTGGATGTACCTACCATTTTTTTAAGGCCTATTTTTGAGGCCTATGTAAGGGAATATACCCACAAAATATGCCATTTTAGGATCCTGAAATTCCCATAGATATTTACGTGTCTGGAAATAACTTCGTGCACCCCACTGCTACGTGGGCAAAATGATGAACCATGATGAACCAGTGGAATCCCGCCTGAGCTCCCTTGAATTTCAGCAACAAGACACATTAAAGCCATGAAACACCATTTTTCAATGGATTTATGTGAGTTCCTCAACATCTTCAGCAAACAAAAAAATGGAAAAACCATCAATTTTTTGCACATATACTCTCTGGTAATTCAACATAGCTATTGAAATTTGCCCATTTACAAGTGATTTACCCATTATAATGGTGATGTGATGTTCCATAGTTATATTAGTTTACCAGAGGTTAAACAACATCATTTTTGTCATCATATTCCAAGCATCCCGGTGGCTATTCGTCGCTTGACGCCGCTGGCCTTCTCCAAGTTCCGCACACGTTCCAACTCCTGTGGGAAGCCGTCGATGTCCCACCTGCCGCATAGCTCATTCGACCCAGAGTCTGCATGTTATAGAGTCTACAGGATGGGGCCCCAAAGATAGCGTTCAGTTGAGATATGGCTGTGGCTGAATTCTTTTTTTTTGTTCGTAGATATAACTATTGTGTTCATGGGGTTTATAAAACAACTTATAACTGGGGGGCACCATCCTGTGCTATCATATAGAGGTTTCCTAAGATGGGAGTATCATCCATTTTTGTTTGGGATTGTCTATAAATCATCCAGCTAATTATCGGGTACCCGGGTACCCCCCATGTTCAGGAAACCTCCAACGTCATACAATATTCTACTAATCTGTCAATTATGCGTGCATATTTCTATAGATGACATAAAGTTATATGTCGCCTCTTGGTTTGTGATCTTTATCGATGTCTTTATCGGGGCTGTTTCACAAGTGACATAAGTGAACCATTAAAAATACCATAGAATACCCTTATCCGTCTCATCAAATGCTAGTTGGTTGATAGATTTCTCTACTATGGGCTATCATCATCCCCAATCAATTGGGTACTATAAGTCTATACCCTCTGGTAAACTAACATAACAATGGAAAATCACCACTTTTAGATAGTTTTAGTAGGTAAATTCACTATAAATGGGCCATTTTCCAGTTCGCAAACGCTTAGTTTACCAGAGGGTAAGTCCCAACAAATTCACCGCTCAAAGCTATTCTGTTCATGGCTTCATGGCACGACCCCATGGCACGTCGCCAAGTTCTTCTCCACTTCTTCTCGGCTCAGTGTGCCGTCCTGGACGACGTCATCTCCGGTTGGGGTCGAAGGGGAGAAGGGCACGAGGACCGGCTGCAACATGGCCATCTTTTAGAGGTTGGGTATATATATATATATATATTATTGTATATTATATATCATATGTATATATATATATATTATGTATGTATGATATATATTATATGTATATATCATCTAGATTCATCTAGAAATAATATGAAATATAAATAGAAATAGGATGAAATAGGTAAAGTGTTCCATGGCTATGTCAAATTACCAGATTATCCCCAAGAACAAGCTATCTTGGTGTGAAGTACCGACCCATAATCACGTACGTATTGCTTACATGCCAACTATCAATGATCATTCTTATAACACTCACATCCTCGTTCTCATACATTTTTTGGCTCATACACCACCTCACTAAGAGGCTATCCAAAAAATATTACCACTAGTCCCTGATTCAAAATACGGTTGCTCCCACAAAGGAGGACACTTGGTAGAAAAAGAGGTCACATTTTAAAGTGACTATAACTGTAAGAAGATACTGTAAGTCACCATAATTTAGTTACCCATAGGATCCATGGTGCTGCTATATATGGTAACATGGATCCCATCAATATATCCCCTAAAAAATGGGGAAAGGGGGAAACTAGGACAGGACAGGTTGGAGGTTAGGTGGGAGGCTGTAATGTTTTTGTTCAATCTTGGAATCTGAAATGTTTGACTGTTTCTTTTTGATTATCTTGCTAAATGTTTGTTGAGGTTGATGTAATAATGTTTGGTTTCAATGAGGGTGGGTTTTGTTGAGGCTGTTCTGGTTTTCATGTTCTTGTTCAATGTTTCTTCCTTTCCTTTGATGTTTTTTCAGGTGGGGTTTCTGCGGCTATTTTCTTCTTAAGTGTTCATCGTTTCCTGTTTCATTATTTTTGTTTTTTGTTTGTTCATTGCTCGGTTGTCATGTTTTTGTTTAGGTTTGTGTCTGTGTGTTGAATTGTTTTACCTGTTATGGTTTTTATGTTGTTGTTCAATGTTTCTTCCTTACCTTTGATTTTTTATGTGGTGGGGGTGTTGGGACTATTTTGCCCCTAACTTTCACTTGATGGTTTGGTTTAAGATGAGGGGAATAATTGTTTAGGCTGTTGGGGTTTATGTTTGTGTTTGGGTGGGTGATTACTTCATAATATGTTTTGTTAAGATATTATGAATTAATCATTTATGCTTTCCACTTTCCTATTCCATCCCACCAGTGTTCAATTATCCTGACTTGACTTGTGATAGTTGGCTCGTCTGTATCATCTAAAATTAGTTCATCTATTGCTAATGCTAATAGAGTTTGATTTATTGACATAGCATCCCATTTTCCATCACGGTTAAGTTCCTTACCACATTCAACGATAATTGTTTTGTTAGTGAGGTTTTCATACATTCTTTTTATAATGTCAAATCTCATAAGCGAAAAAAATATAATTCCATTTATTCCTTGGTCGTTTTTCAGCCTATCAATTACTTTAAACCACCAGTATTATCCTTCCTCATCATCTGGTGAAGGCATAGGATGACACTTTACAAAGTCTCTAATCTCTTCATCTTCTTTTTCTATTGCTTGTCTATCACATTCGTGTTCATCTTCGCTTTCACTACCAAAGTCAGCATATATACCGATAATATCTCTATCTATAACCTGAATTTTTGCTTTACTCATTTTCTCTTATTATATAGTCGTTATTTTTTCTTTAAGTGGATCCGTCATGGCTTGTTGTGGATCCGTCACCATCATCTACGGCTTCGAACTGAGCCGCGGAGCCACCTTGTCCAGGTCCAGCTCCTCAGAGGCTTTCTCGTACATCGCTCGTTCGATTTCCTCGCGATAATGCGCCTGCTGCGGGGGATCCCGGGGATCGCCCGCCTAGCGCGGCATCACAGAACCTCTACCGGGGGTGGGGTCTCTGGGGGTCACGGAACCAGCTGAGCTTGAAACTGCGAAGTTGAAGAACTCCTTGGTTTTCCCGGACGACTGGGGTCTGAGTCCGTTGCTGAACACACACAAACGAGCTTGGAGGAATTCATTTGGGGGGTACAGGATGAATGGACCACATCATCGTTGCCATTATTCAAATCCATTTGGGGTGGGATTGTCCCTCAACAAACATCGGGTAGAGGGCTGGTAGATGTTAGAGGTTTACCAATTGAAAACACCACGCCGTGTTGGTATTACCCTCTGGTAATTTAACATAGCTATTGAAAATGGCCATTTATAGTGAGTTTTCCCATGAAAAATGGTGATTTTCCATAGCTATGTTAAATTACCAGAGGGTAACCAGCTTTATGAACAGCTGAATAGCTCGATTGGTAGGCCACAAATCAAAGCCCTCCATCCAGCTGGTCCAGCCATTCAGAAATCGGGCGAAGTACTTCAGCAACCCCCAAAAAAGATGGATCCAATATGGGGGCAGGATTGCCCATGAACATCCAATAGCACCATCATTGCAGTGATGGTGCCATGTCTTACATGGCCTCCATGACAAGCGTCGGGCTTGGAGAGTTTCCCATCTTCATTGTGATCCGCTTGGATAAAAATATACCTCTGCAGCAGTAGGGTTTTGGCACTGAAGGTTGACAGGAATCCCCAAGAAAAAGAGATTATGGTTCTGGCGGTCACTGGCAACTTGCGTGAAGGCTATGTCTAGGGTAGGGTATACTTAGATCCTATCATCTGTGCATAGCAATGCATTCGTTTTGTTGGGAAAATATGGGAAAATCTCAACTGAACCCCCTTTGCGATTTTAAGTTTAACCCAATATATAGGGGTTTCCGTTTGAAATTTGTTCAACATCAACTTATCAATTCTGGGAACCAGATACCCACCGGTCGTTGGCTTGGGCCCCTGAAAAGACAATGCGCAAGTCACTTTTTTGTTGTCATCCTCCCAAATGCGGAAGAAACATCAACTTCGAAGCCAAGAAATCCAAGAAGCAGTTCTTCAATTTCTAAAACATCTCCAACTCCCTATGTCTCATGAAATCTGGCTTTTTATTTCGAAGAATTCCCCCATAGATTCCATAGAGTTTTGGATCATCCGCGCCCAGGGGGCTCAGGCACCACAAATCGGGTTTCGTAAGGTCGCTGATGCTGGACAAGCTCAGATCCTGCGGTGACTTTTGCGACTGGACTATGGGTGGTGTCCTTCGGTCCCCTTCGGTCTTCCCGGTGAGATGCTTGGATAAACGGATGGAAACAGACATTCACATACATTAACAATGGATAGATCATGATAGATCATGATAGATCTATCATGTTAACCATAGTTAACCATAGTTAACCATAGTTAACCATAGTTAACCATAGTTAACCATAGTTGACCTAGTCATAACCAAAGCAACTGATCGAAGTATGGGGGCAGCGACCAGTTCTAAAACTGCGAAACCCTCGACCCACAAAAAGTGAACTGCTGTTTTTTCCTTTAGAATTGCTGTGAATTCCATGTTTTACCCCATAAAATCTTCATACATTTTACATCATGTTACCATATTTTTACCCTTTTTTGGAGGGTATTTGGAGGGTCTAGTGATGTTCACTTGGCAGATCCGATCTCAGCTCCTCTTCATCACTTCCATGCGCCGCTTGCGGCACCGGCTGCGGTACCGGCGGCGCCGGCGGCACCGGCTGCGGCACCGGCGATGCCACCCCGGACTTTGCAAGGGCCAGCAGCAGCACTGCTGCGAAAGACATGGCAAACACGGGAAAATAGGGACGTCAATGGCATATGACTGGCTGTTTCTCTAAGTTTTTTTTAAATCGAATAGGTCGTTTATGGTTGTTTCATGTTGGTTCTCGATTTTTCATTTCGAGTCTTCACCGGCCAAAAAACTCGCCATGTTTTGAAAGTTGGCTTCAAAGTGCGCTTCGGGATTTGAAATGCATTATATAAATGGACCTGAAACAGAAACTGAAAAGGCAAGTGAAAATCATCTCGGTGCTTGTTCACATGGTGACATGACGAGTCGACTTTGAGAATACTGAAAGCTTAGCAGCAGGACTCGAGGACTAGCATCAATGCGGTTGGTTCTTTGGAGTGTACAATGGACAATCAAGATTGATCAAGTCTAAGAGGATGTTCTAATGATTGCGTTTAGGGTGTGTCATCTTGCGGTAGGAAAAAAGTTCAGAGAGATTTAACAAGATTTACCATCTGGTTATTTAACATAGCCATGGAAAATCACCATGTTTAATAGGTAAACCATCTATAAATGGCCATTTTCCATGGCTATGTTAAATAACCAGAGGTCACATCAACTCGTCGCGATCTTTGTTCATCATGACGTCCGGGTTCCCCGACTCAATGCGCCGGCGAAACTCAACGCACCTGACCGCTTGGGCCCGGTACACATCTTTGAGCGAAAAATGCGAGAGTGCTGCTGGACACGTGAAAAAGGATATGGATGAATCTGGAGATATCTGGACTTAATGGATATGTTATGATATTTTTCATGGACCTATTGATTTCTGTGGGCCCTGAAACAAGAAGACAAGGCAGTTGGAGTGCCTTCGAACGTGACTGGGATCACCTCCAACTATGGCAGCTGGGCTTGCTGTCCAAGTTGCTATACTCACCCAGCGACAAACCCATAGCCTTAGAGCGTGGTGCTTCCTGTAACTCTTCCAATCATCTGCCATTTATAGTTGATTTACATTTACCCATTAAAAATTGTGATTTTCCATAGTTATGTAAATGTTTACCAGAGGGTATCAACTTGACAAATTTTGCATCATCTTCCGCTGCGTTTCCCTCATTCGTGTGCCAAACGATATGACTCAGATACTCAGGAGGTTAAGATTGGTGATTTTCCAGTTCGCGAAGGTCACTAAAACCAGAGGGGAAAAAAAGGCGATCTGAGACCGCCCACCACAGTGGCATCTTCGATATCTGCAGCTCCACCCTCGGCCCTCAATTTCTCCACCGCGGCCTCTGGCTTGGCTATTGGTGAATCATGTTTACATCATGGTTTTGTAATGGTTATATAACGGTTGTGATGGTTATAATATGTTATGATAGCGGTTAATGGTTCTAAGATATTCTATAATGGTGATTGATGGTTGTCAGTGAAATTACCCTGCGTTCATGAAGCATGGCTAGATGGGAAATCCTCTATAAATGGTGAAAAACTGGTCTATAATTGGAGGATTTTCCATTGCCATGTTGCCTACCACAAGGTATTCAAGATTTCGTAGGTAATCTTTTTCTGCTAGGAAATTGTTGGGTAGTTTTGAGGTTGGCCCATCTGAAACCATCACAGTGCCGTCATGGAAAAGAATTGATATGGTCTTTGCACCCTTTTTCCTCCAGACCCCCGAAAGATGCTGTGCCAAAGGTTACCCTCTGGTAATTTAACAGAGCTATTGAAAATTGCCATAGAAATAGTGAGTTTTCCCATTAAAAATGGTGGATCTTTCCATAGTTCATGTAAACGTTTACCAGGCCGGGTATCGTGATTTCTTTAAAATGTCATCACATCGAGAGAAAAAAACTGAAGAATATGGTGCCATATATTGCTTGTTTTTTTTTGGGCATTTCGAACATGGATACTCATCATATTCATTACGCCACATCATGTCCAGGCAATATTGGTGCAAGATTGGCATTTTCTTATATTTTGTTGCTCAAATCCGATGCGTCACACGTCGAAAAAAGCCCCCACCCTATCAGAGCTCTTATCAGATTTACGAAACTTCATGGAATCACAGTAGTAATCATCCATGTTTTTTCTAAAAATAATTGGGGACCCCCAAATCATGGGATTTTCGGCAAACCATGTATGTTTGGAACGCAGAATATACATCTATATATATATACATACATATATATATATATACACATCTATATATGTATAATATACATCTATTCATATACATATACATCTATATGTATATATGTATATATATATATAATATATACATCTATACATCTATATACATCTATATACATCTATATACATCTATATACATCTATATACATCTATATACATCTATATACATCTATATACATCTATATACATCTATATACATCTATATACATCTATATACATCTATATACATCTATATTCAATCATCTAGATATGTAAATTGATACGTATAAACACAACATTAGTTTTCACGTCTCCGAAATACTTTCGGGACAGATTGTAGCGCACACACACACAACAACAAAAAATATAACATCCACTACATCTTTTTAAGGGGTTGTTTGTGGTTGCTGTATGTGGGTTTGTGTGAAAATAGGCTACTCTAAACATTTGATGGTTTATCATGGTCGTTTGGGGTACCGTTTGGGGTATTTAGCTGTTTTCAGACACAGTCATCCACAAAGAACACGGTCCATATGCTGTCAAAACGATGGTGGGTTGGCTGGTCATCCGGCCATGGAAAATCCACCAGCCATAGTGGGATGATTTTATATAGCACTCTCTATTGAAACAAAGATGTTCAGTTGCCACGTGGGATGATTGAAGGGTATATCATAATATTTTTAATACAGATACGGAAAACTCTGAACCGCCATTCAGATATTCCCTTAAAATCATCGGAAATCTTCATTTTTACCATCTACCATCTATGTCTATACTAAGAACACATATATATATATATATATATATGTATATATATGTATATATAATATATTATATATATGGAAGTTTCCTACAGGATGGTGCCCCCCAGTTGTAAGTTGGTTTATAACCCCATCTAATCATAACTATTTAAGCGTATCATACACTATCTGGTTGGTGGTATACCTACCCCTCTGAAAAATCATGGAGTGAAAGTCAGTTGGGATGATGAAATTCCCAATATATTAATATGGAAAGTCATTCAAAATTCCCATGGTTCCAGTCACCAACCAGCTATTAGTTACACCAACTTCACTGGGGGCCCAGGAAGTCTTGGGACCCTGGGATCCCCAGTTCTCCAGTGTTCGGCTGGGCTCACCATCGAGGCCACAAAGATGGCCGGCTGCGACACTGCCGTCCTGTCCAACTCCTGGCGATGCTGCTGGTGGTTTTTTTTCATGCTAACATGACTGGGTTTTTTTGTTGATGGGATCCATGGAGCACCATATAATTATATATAATTATATATATATATAGCAGCACCGTTAGGATCCGTCATGGGTTAGTGATTTGTTTTGCATCGGACTTTGCACGCGGGATATGTATCTGATCTAATCTGTAGAAAGGGCCATCTTTAGCGCCCAGCAAAGGGGGGATGACCATCCCCTTTTAAGAAAACAAACAATGTTTTGACCGTGACACATGTGGGATTTAGCCGCGGAAAAATGAAGCTGAATTGTCATCAAAAATGGGTGTAGTTACAGTATTGGCTTTCAATGGTGCTATATCTGGTCGAAAACAGCACACTGTCGAGCACTCCGAAAGAATACGACTCTTATTTGCGTTCTGCGTCAACTTCCGGGAAACACATCACAAAACGGAATTGCCATGTCTTAAAAGTCCATATATACATCACCTGAACATACATGACAGGCCACAAATAAAACAAGAACCTGCAGTTCTATGTGACTAACTGCTGTTCTTTGTCATTTAAATTCGCAGCAAGAGCTGCAGTCGAATCAACCTGGTTTTCAGTTCCTGTACTGAAAATCCTATGTCAGTGTTTATTCACGTTCAATTCGTGTGGATCAAAGCAAGTTTTTTTTCTGTGTAGAAAGGTGTAATCAATGTAATTAAACAATATTAAACACCATGGTATCCAGCAAAACGCACCATGGTCCAACTGAACGTGGAATTTTGTCAAAAATCCCATGGCTTTCATGGACTTTATGGACCTGGAAGGAAGCCTCTGAAAAGCAATGGGTGATACCCTCTGGTAATTTAACATAGCTATGGAAAATCACCATTTTTAATGGGAAAATCCACAATAAATGGCCATTTTCAATAGCTATGTTAAATTACCAGAGGGTACATCAACCACCACTACGGCTCTATCAACAGCAATATGAAGCAACAAGATTAGGGGATGTAATCAAATAGTGGACACATTTACCAACGCTAATCGCCGATAAACCGCTCACCTTAAATTCCCAGTGACTGGGCATTCGTGCGTAGTATTTTCATAACTGGTTGGTGGTGCAATTTCACCATCTTGAAACATATGAGTTCGTCAATGGGAAGGATGACATCCCATATCCCATAGGATCCATGTATGGTATATATGCTAACATTGAGGATATATTGATGGGATCCATGTTACCATATATATAGCAGCACCATGGATCCGTCATGGGTATATGGAAAATAAAAGTATATAAAAGTCATGTTCCAAAGCACCAAGCAGTTTTTTAATGGCGACCCATATGATTGGTACATGCGCAGCTGGCATTGTGATCCCAGTAGGGACCCATTCCATGAGGCCACGGATGATCGTGGCCTCACCCGATGTCCACACAAAACCCATATGAGTTCGAGTCAAAAAAAGGAATTCCACCATCCAATGTGGAGTTTCCTCCCAACAATCATATTTCAGCCCGTTGAAATCGGGGATGCCAAGTATATACATCATACCACGAGAAAATTGTGGATGGTTGATGTTTTTCGGGTTTTTCCAACATTGGATCGAAAATGTCGGGCTCGCCAGTGGATTCTTGAGTATTTTGGTGAGTTGATCTGGACCCATTGGATCCTGGAGTCCAGCCCCAAAGCTAGACTCTAGACCTTTCTCTTCATTTTCTATGTCGGATTTCTCGGATTTTCCGAGTTCGGAAAGGCTCCTCCTTTGGGCCGTTGATGCAGCAGTCTAGGAGGTCGTAACCTTGCGATCTTAAAAAGCAGAGCTCAAAAACGTTGCTCGTGAACGCAGCAGAATCAAGTCCATAGGGGATGTAGGGGGCAATGTCAAGTTTTTCAGTAAGCATTAATTATAACACTATTGGCGGGCATTCACACTATTGCACACCAACACTAATATATGGAACATCTCCAGGTACCAAACCAGTCACCGGAGATATGGGCTGAATCATGTCAGCTGTACTCGTTTAACCAATCCATGTTTTACATGTCTAGTCTGTATAGTTGCTCTGTTTGCCATGTTAAATAACTGCATCTGTTTCTTTCGATTTATTCATTGGCATCTGTTGGATAGTTTGAGTATGTCTGGATTGTCAATGGGAAACCGAATTAAATGATTTTGGTCGTTCGTCTTTTTCGTGTTCCTTCTTGGGATTCCGAAAATGGCGGTAACCCACAACCATTATATAGTTTCCACGGTGTTCCTATGTGTTCCTATTAGAATGAACGATTTTATGGATGATTGTGGGGTTCCCAAATCTAGGGAATGCCCATGTTCGGACAAATCCCAGAAATATCGTAGTGTTTTGGTCATTTTTGGTCTATGTCTACCCTCTGGTTATGTCAAAATAGCTATTGAAGCCATGGCCCAGTCGAAATAGTTGATTTACACATTAATAGCATGGGGATTTTCCATAGTTATGTAAACGTTTACCAGGCCGGGTATATTTGTTCAAAATGTATCACTTCAGAAAGCCCCACAACCCTCGCCTACGATGTCACTGGCTGTCTCAAACCTCAGAATATGCGCTGGAAAAGTCCAACGTTCCGCGTAGCGTTCCCCTACTAAACTGGTTGTTGGTTGACCTACCACTCTGAAAAATATGAAAGTCGGTTGGGTGTATTATTTCCAATATATGGAAAAATAATCCAAATGTTCCAAACCACCAACCAGTAAAATTCAATAGTCTACACCACAATAACTCACCAACATGAAATAGGGATGTTTAGGGATAGTTACCCCTACTACCTCTACTATCATTTGACGTACCGTTGTGGTGAGGCTGTTGCAATCTCTCCAGAACTTGTTAACGGGAATGACACCTATGACTGACCCTGAATTTATGTAAAAAATGGTATTTACTCCATAATTTCAGCATGTTGACCATTGTTTATGGGTTACCTGAGGGTCAACATATAAATGGCTATGAGTCAAAACCCTGGCGCACTAGGTACCCCACAACAGATGGTTAATTGATGTTGATTCCCCCAAACATGGTGTATATATATATATAATGTCAACCCCGGATTAATAAACCCCTAGGCTGTTTAATTGGGGGGGTACCATTTAAGTATTGGATTATGACTATTGGAGGAGTACCCCCCTAATTAATAAACCATGGTTTATTAATCCGGGGTTGACATTATACATAATTTCATAGGTAACTTGACCCATACCCAAACAAATAATCCACTGGCGGGATGTTCCATGAACAGCAGTTTCAGGGTCTAAGCTGCGGTCCCACACCCTGATTATCAATGTTAAAGCGCAATAAATTGAGTCGTTGCATCATGCGATGCTAAAGCGGGTGTATATATATATATATTATAATATGTATAACTATGTATATACATATGTGTGTTCCTTACTGATATGTGATATATGTTGATATGTGGCTTTTTATCAAAATAGGGATACCCAAACAAAACAGCTGAGCAGTGTTCAAAACCCTCTGTCATTCCATGAAAAACCTGTTGTTTAGCAGGGGATTTGTCCGTAATATCATAATCCCCGATATATTGGATAGTATAATATCCCTAACCATCAAGCAACACGGCCTTTGAGCCCTGCTCCTGTGTGAATATCTTGTGGATATCATTTGGATATCATGAGATCATCATTGTGTGTGTGGCTGATATCATGGGACATGGGTGTACCCTCTGGTAAACGTTTACATAGCTATTGAAAATCACCATTTTTAATGGGAAAATCTACTATAAATCACCATTTTCAATAGCTTTTTGTATGTTTACCAGAGGGTACCTCCAAATCGCCCTGATTTGATACTCCAAAAAAAACGGATGGATTTCATCAATTTCATCCATGAAATTAGCGTACGCAAAGATACGCAAAGTTGGCATCTGGGGTCTTTTTTCTGCATGCAGCTGAAGCACATTTCTTTGGCTTTTGGCACCTGCCACGATGTGCCACGATGTGCCAAAAAGTGATGGGCGTCTCTTTGAAACCAAAAAATGACTGCCAAGTATCCTCTGGTAAATTAACATAGCCCCTGCCAGATATCAGCTGAAACATCGGTTTCCAGTAAAAATTGTTTATTTTTTCAGGGTCGAACTGCGAATTTACCAGAGACACTCATAGGCGGCGTGCTCCATTTAGCCCCAGTTGCTAGTATACCCTCTAGGAAACTAGCATAGCCATGGAAAATCACCATTTTTTAAAGACGTAGGTAAATCAACCATAAATAGCAATTTTGCATAGTTTTTGTATACCAGAGGGGAACCCATTACCAATAGATGGCTTCTGTTCATAGCTCAACCATAGTCCAGCGGCCAAAAAAGATGGTGATAGAGTCGCCCCTATTGGAGTGATTTGAGGTGTAAATCCTAATTTTCAGACAATATCGGTGAGAAGAGGATTTCGCTAATGATAATTGGGATAATCGAGATAATAGATGATAATAGACATAGCTTGGACCATAATTAGCAACATGTTTATCCTAGATATGAAGATCTATCTGATATAGATATGATATACAGGTTTCTTAAAATCAGGGAAACCCCAAGTTTCCATGGGTTTCAATACGAAGTTATTCATGGTCGTTCAGGACTTGGACGATTTGGGGTACCCCCATTTTAGGAACCCCCCATATCAAGTTGGTGATATATCCATATCACATATATATATATATATATATCCAAATATATATATATATATAATACATGTCCCATGTCATCACCTGATATCTCCATAATATCATGCATTGATTCTTGAGATCAACGGCTTTTTTCGTCACGTCGGCTTGTCGTGACCGGGGGCGGAGCGCGCCTCCACCAGTTCCTTACACATGCCCACAGACTGGGCACCTTGACCTGGTCCCAAAAGATCCAGGGGGCCATGAAGTCATATGGGCCAGGTTTATCCAGGAATTGGGGGGGTTTTAATAGTGGTTAATAGTGGTTAATAGTGGTTATTGATTCACTGATCAATGGGCTTCTGGTTGGTGGTTGACCTACCCGACCCCTCTGAAAAATCATGGAGTGAGTTCGTCAGTTGGGATGATTTTCCATTCCCAACTAAATGGAAAAATCATACATGTTCCAAACCACCAACCAGCTTTTGTTATGGCAGTCTTCATAGGGAACATGATCAACCGTGGATCTTGTTGGATCTTGTTCAACTCCCATGGGATTGCTAAACTCGCCGTAACTCGCCTGGGAAAAAGAACGCCTTCTTGTAGGAGAAGCCATCAGAGCCTGCCTTGGTGTTTAGCAAACGCAGCCTAAATCCGAACATTGAGAGACCGTCACAGCTAGGAAGTGCTTGGTAAACCGCCCTTGCCACTGATGACTAACCGAGCGGGATGGTGCTCTTCTCGTGCACGGGCTTTCTCGGAGAGAAGGGGAAAAGACCATTTTTCACAAATCATGGGTTTTTCAGTTCCACATATTAAAAAAAACGCACAAAGTAGGGAGATTGAAAGTTTCCCTTCAATCAATTTCCCATAGGATCCATGTATGCTATATATGGTAACATTTACCATCAATATATCCCCAATGTTAGAATATATACCATACATGGATCCTATGGGTTTGGGTTGCTCCTTTTTGTTATCTTCATGCTCTCTTTTCAGAGCGCGTGGACCGTCAGACAGTTTTTGACCGTCAGCGAGGCAACTGCCAACGATTTTCATCCGGCGCCACGGTGACTGATACGGAACATCAAACGTGGCAACGGAGAATCCCCGTTGCCTACCCAACCTGGTTATGACGTTCACAGTTCGCCATGGGATTTCGATGACCCATAGTTAAATAGATGGTTTACCGAACTTAAAAATGGGTGGATTTTCCATGGCGAACTGTTAGTCATAACCAGATGGTAAATGGAGGGTTGAGTGGGAAAATCATCGAACTAAATGGCGGAATTTCCATTGCCAATTTTTGATTCCCGGAGGGTACAATTTGGAAAAACGATAAATAATGATAGTAAAAGGATGATTTTACGTTTTGCCAATAGTAAAGGAAAAATAATGATAGTAATTATAATGAAATAATGATGATTTTCTGCACTCCATTTTTTTTTATCGTTCATGGAAATCAGTTTTTGTTCGGTGAGATCACGATGAAATGATTCAGCCGCCAGATCGCTCGAATCAGATCCTCTTAAGATCATCGAGAGCAACTGGGATAGCAAGAAGAGAAGATATCCACATTGTTAAGAAGCAGGTCTCAGTCAAAACTCTGGTAACATGGTGAACACCAAAATAGTTGGTATATGGATTTTCATCCCCTCCGTTTATATGGGACAAATGGATACAAATGGTCTTGATCCATCCCCAACTTCTGGTGTCGCACCAAACTAGCGTTGATCTGACATAGCAATTGTTCTCATTGGATCGGTTGAAGGGAAAAACCAAACCGGAAAACTCCACATTTGCTGGGAAAAAAACAACAAAAAAAACATGGTTTCCGGTGAAGATTTTCCCTTAAACCCATCGATGTTAACATCAGTTCCACAAGTCTATGATAAACATGTACCCAACGGCGGCTAATGAGAACATCGAAAGGATTGGGTGCTTATCATCTGTGTTTTGTGGGTTCCCAAAACATAGTAGCAGAAATGTGCTAGAGTTGATCATGTGTTCTCATCTAGTCATTATATGCTTCATACCTGTAGATGTATACAGATCCCATAGGTTTGTCTGGAAATAGGGTCCCCAAAAATCAAGACTACTTAATCATCATGTTCGCTGCTAACATTCCATTTTGGGGTGTACTCCATTTTCAGACACTTTAATATTAATAGTGTATACAGAATATAATAATCTATTATAATCTATTATAATCTAGCATGACAAGAGGAGATCCGCCGTTGTAGAATATGTTTCTGCTAAATCTAGATTCTTAGATCTGCCAAGCATTGTTCCGGTGAGGTCGCAGGTCGCTATAAACTAGCCACATGGATCCACATGAAGTTATATACATAATGTATAATGTATAATGCTTAATGTACAATGTATATATGAACACTGTAACCATTTGGACACATTTATAACCATTATATTATATAATGTTGTCTAGCCAATAGTGATATCTTGTCAATAGTAGAAACATTTTTCTGCAACTCCAATTTTTCTCCAATACTAAAAGTCAATTAGCTCCATTTACTTTTAGTATTGCCAAAAGAGTCATGTTCAGACCTTGTCCAGAGGGCATGGCCAATAGTGGACCCAACATGGCAATAGTGGAAACTTTTTTCCCAACTCCAATTTTTCCCCAATACTAAAAGTCAATTAGCTCTATTTACTTTTAGTATTGCCAAAAGAGTCAAGTAAAGCAAATCCTTTTCAAAGCAGCCTTCACTTTTGATTAGCAAAAGCTTAGATTCCAGAAATCTGATCCAATTACCAAAAAGCTGATTTCCTTATAAAACCCTTATTAAAAAAAGGAAGAAAACAGTTCCACAAAGGGTACCCCCTTTGCAAGCCCCAGAATAGCAATAACAAACCTGCACCAGGCATGGCAATAGTGGAAACTTTTTTCCGCAACTCCAATTTTGTTGTCCTCCTTCTCCTTCTCCTTCTTCTCCTTCTTCTCCTCCTCCTCCTCGTCCTCCTCCTTCGCCTCCACCACCTCTGCCCCCACTTCCATGTCCACTTCTGCCTTGCCAACTCTTCGCCAATCTCTTCGCCAACTTCTGCGCGCAGTGGGCACTGCTGGACATGGAGAATCTATCAGATACATATCATGATCCCAGCTATAAGGTTCCAAAAAATTACTATTGGAATGCTGACCCCCCCTATTTTTCTAAAAAAAATATATATTTAGGGGGGGGTTACTATTAGGCAGCCTACATTATATATATATATATATATTATGAACATTTGGAACCACGTATTCATAATGTCTTTGACAATCCTGGATATCTTCTCCACAGGGTGCGGAAGATCGCCGATCCACAGCTGCTTTGGAAGGTCCACTCCGGAGCTACATGCCTCACTTAACCCTTTGGTTTGGATATGGATAGCTCAGGTCAATTCTGGCAGAATCAATGGCTTTTGAATGAAAAAAGTGATGGACAAATCGCGGGAAAACTCTACAGTAGCCATATGGAGCAAAACTCCATGGACTGCAAAACCTGGATTACCATCTGGTTCTGACTTACATAGCCATGGTATAGATGGCACATTTATAGATGGTTTACCGAACTTAAAAATGGTGATTTTCCATGGCTATGTTAAATAACCAGGTAGTATGTCAGAATTCACCAAATACCTGCAAACTTCGGTCACAACTCGAGATAGTTATCCTCCCTGTCGTCCAATTCCCATGCTTGAATTACAGCCGTGACATCGCATTTTTCATTGCTTTTCATTGGACAACTTGCAGGATGCTGGTCTCTTGACAACATCTGGGTGATGTTGTCCTCGCATTATGGTACATTGGTACATGATGAGTGAAACAAACACCCGAAGCAAAACCCTGCACGGTCCACGACAAGTTTGCCTTGGAGAGTTGGACATGCACTGAAAAGATCTAAAGCTCATGGCCTTCAATAGGTTGCCAACAACACCCCCACCAATGGTCCTATTCTTCTTGGAGTCTCGGTTCATCGGGCATTTTTGGTTCGGTTGGTATCCAAACTTTTTATAGGGAAGTCTCCACTGGTTTTCCCAACTTTTCTTCAAACTCTCTACCCTCTGGTTATGTCAAAATAGCTATTGAAAATGGCTATGTATAGTGGATTTTCCCATTAAAAATGGTGATTTTCCATAGTTATGTTAGTTTACCAGAGGGTAATATCGAATATCTCTTAACCGATATCAAATGCCTAAATGTTTGATATTGTTCTTACCGGCAAATCTTCGCTCAAGACTTGACTAAAGCATACTAAACCTGCAATGAGAAAGACGGCTGGGTCTCGTTGGGGATCCTCCTCCCAAATATTAACTGGTTGGTGGTTCAACCCCTCTGAAAAATATGAGTTCGTCAATGGGAAGGATTACATCCCATATATGAAATAGAAAATAAAAGTCATGTTCCAAACCACCAAGCAGTTAAGTTGATTAAGTTGATCGTTTGAAACCTCTGTGAAGTTCCCAAAAAATCTGGCCGTCATCCACCCTGAAAATGCTGGATGACGTACCCAATATTTTAAGGGGATAGTCATGGATAGTATGATACGATTAAGATCTATAAATAATACCGGAGAAAATTCGGATATATTTAAATTATATGCTATGTTTGCAGTTCTTCGATGAATTGGTCGATTCATGCTGATTGACTTTGTCTCATATGTCTCATGTTCTAAAAAATTGCGCGGTTCTGTTCATGAGAAAAGCATGATGAACTGATGAACCATTGGGGTTCCAAATTTTGAGGTGATCCAACTCAGAAACCGCTCCAAAGCAGGTTGGAAGACAAGTCCGAGCACAGCGAGCACAGGCCACGGCTCAGAGACTTGCGAAGAACTCGAGCGGTGCCCAAAGTCCTTTTCTGAGAAGTCCAAGTAGTACCCATGACGGATCCATGGTGCTGCTATATATGCTAACATAAAGGGAATATATTGATGGGATCCATGTTACCATATATAGCAGCACCATGGATCCGTCATGGGGTATAGGCATAGGTTTCCAATCACAAATCTTGGGGAGCCTGCAACCGGCTGCTTGATCTTCCATGGAGTTGTATGCAGTTCTTAGTTTCAGTTTCGCACGTTGCCTCTTCAGCCAAGGCAACCCGCCAAGTTCCACGCCTTCACTAGTCACTTGACGCCGAAGTAGTCTGCAGTGCTTGGGTCGGTGGGGACCTTGATGAACTGCCCGAAAGGGAACTACAAGTGTTTCATCATCTACCCTCTAGTTATGTCAAAATAGCTATTGAAAATGGTCATTTATAGTGGATTTTCCCATTAAAAATGGTGATTTTCCATAGTTATGTTAGTTTACCAGAGGGTACCCATGGCAAAATAGATGCAAAACCACAGCCATTTAAGGATCATTTGCCATGGCACTGTCCTATCAAAAAGTTCTGTGCCAGCCAGAGGGCGTAAAAATCTCCACTAGTTGCTAGCGATCGAATATGACTGATGATATGATGGTTACATGTTTTCAAACAAATGATCGTGATATGTCAAAAGATGGTATATGGGCTAGGGTCATCTATCTCAGAATAGAAATCCTATGAAATCCATATTTAGGCCATCAAAATTCTCTCCAAAATAATAGGGGGATGATCACCCCCAGTGTGGGAAGGTGATCTTTTGACCATGCCACTCCAATGAGGGCATATCCAAAATATTCTAAAATTATAAAGATAGCACGGGGTGTGTCATGATATGTGAGAATTATAAATTATAATTATATAATATCGTCGTTTTCGTGGTGACATATGATGATAACTGATGATGTATCAGACGGTGAGTGTTTTACGGCCCCCACTTGGCCCCCACGGCACTGGCACGGTGGCACTGCGATGTATTCGAACGACGCCCAGCGCAGTCTTGGCCCCCACGGCACTGGCACGGTGGCACTGCGATGTATTCGAACGACGCCCAGCGCAGTTGCGGCGTTTGAAGAAGCTTTAAACAACCCGGGTCACGCCCTACAGCCAAGGAAGAGATCCACCTAAAACCGAGAAAACCATGAAATTCTGGCGGTTTCTGATCTTGAACAACACCTATAGTCTTGGAATGTCAGGAGTATCATGTAGAAATGCTTCTGGACAAACTATCAAACTGTGGAAAATAAAAACATTATAAACCTGAATGGATAATGGACCTTGCTGTTTTCATGTTTTTTTACGGGTACTTGGGCTTCAATAGGGCTCATTCACAGGGTTTTTTCTGTTGCTTCATAGCACGGAAGTTTCGGGGAAATCATAGAATTTACATCATGAACCAGCCCAGCCTGAGGATTTCATCAGCTTTTCAGAGGGGATGGTAAGTTCATATTCCAAACAAATCATGGGTCTGGGTCAAAAGTGTGGTACCGAATTTCCTCGAATTTTCCAGCGGTTTTTTTTTGTGCTAAACCATGAGGCCTGGGGAATCATTTTTTTCGGATACATCCCCTACATGGCAGTGGAAAATCATGGAAAATCCACCGGCTGAGAATTATCTCCATTTACAGATAACTTTGACTCTTTGACCCACACCCATCCCTATGTATATGTGTATACATCTATATGAATACAATCTAATACGTATATATATATATAATAAAGTATAATTATGTATAACCCATATATATTTTTTCCTGTAAGAACCTGCACCACTCCCTCACCAAATAATATCAAATAATGGATCAAGATGGATCAAGCTCCATAGCTGCGGGACGTTTGCCCCAAGGCAGTTTCATACCTCTGAGCGGACCGGTAAACCCGTGGCTGATGGCAGCCCCAGAACCCCAGAAACCCATACTACTCCCAGGGAAGATTGCAAGATGATGAAGAGTCCCATCGTTGTCCCTATAAATTCCATGGACGAGGACATAAACCAAGCCGATGTTGAATTTACCTATAGAAAATGCTGCTCCAAAGAGCAAAAACCTGCAGATATGTGCAAACAGTCCCACCTTAAGGGAACTAAACTCACATGGAAGAAATCCCTGAAACATAGTCAGTTTATAATTCCAGGAATTAGTCACTAGTCTAAATCGGGGATATAAGTATAGCTAAAGAGCATTTAAATATATATATATAATATCATGCAGAATATATATATATATATGTATATATGTATATACAGTATACATATATAATCATATATATATATATGGAAATTAATTGGATTAATGCTAGTAAAGCAATGCCATAAACCACCCATATGGTCTGATTGTTTATATTGTTTATACCACCTCTCTATGGGAAAAATGGGGATGGTTTACTATTGCTTTACTAGCATTACTGCAATTATCTGCAATTACACATCAAGAAATAACCGACAACATCCAAAGTCCATGCTTTTCGATAACAAAACCTTGACCAGAAAACCCTTGCAAAAAGAGACCTGGTGGACCGTGGTTTTCTTCTCACGCCAAGCTGTTATTCTGGGGAAAATCCGGACCACGCATTTTCTACAGGCTGTGAATCATACCCATAGGATCCATGTATGCTATATATTATGGTAACATTTACCATCAATATACCCCCTTTATGTTAGCATATGTACCATACATGGATCCTATGAGATACTTACAAAAATCTTGAAATCATACTCCGGACGGTTCCGTTCGGCTTCGCCCCGCGACCTCCTCCAGGTCGTCATCCTCGTCATCCTCCACCGCAGGCGGCAGCAGAGTGAGGGCCTCGAAGGTCTCAAGCTCAGCCTCCTCCAACTCCAGCTCCAGCGCGCGCGCGCAAAGGAGGATTCGCCAGGACTCGGGCACCTTTCGGAGCCCGGACGTTGGGAAAGGATGGGATTTTGGTACTGGGAAATCTGAGGAAGTTCAAGAAATGTGACATGGTTGACATGGGTTGACGTTGGCAACTTGATACAGTCGGAAATCATTGAGTCCGGAAGATCGGTTGGCGGGTTTTTCAACCCATCCCACAAATGTTAGTCATCTCAAAGAATCATCCCAAGTCTTAAAAAATCATGTATATATATATATTGTTAATCTATTTATATATATATTATTAATCTATCTATATATATAAATATGACTGTATATATAATATTTGGCTTGGTTTGGCGGTTTGATATTTGAACCCCCCAGCCAGTCCCTCAATTCAGGTCATTTTCGCTCCATCCGCCTGTTCGTCCAAATGATATGCCGCGTACTGCGCGACTTGCACGATGCTGCGGAAGCGCGCGGCCAAGGAGTCGGCGCCACGCGCAGTGAGTGAGTTGAAATGGCCAAAGGTATCGGCCCCTGCAGCGTGGAGGGGACCCACGATCCCACGGTGAATAGATCAGTGGGAAAAAAAAAGTTCACCAAGAAGGCTACGGTTATCCAATCTATGCATGAACTAGCATGAACTAACTATATGATACTATATGGTTATTAGAACTAGCATGAACTAGGTATGATTATTAACTACTTACGATCAGTGGGATAATCCTCCAAGTGCTACCCTCATCCACTCGTTTCTCGTTTCGGTGATTCTTTCACTTTATATTGCCACAGGTGGAGGTGAAACTTGGCTTGGGGCACCTTTTTGTTCAACCCACCATGGTTTTCTCAACAGGCATTTGGAACTAATTCACTATACAATGTATACTAATGTTCTGGTTACCTGGGGTACCCAACAAATGAAGGTGACTAGTGGCTTCGCGAATCAGTCACCCCGTAACCTGTGTCTCCCTAACAAACACCCCACAGGTTCTCTTGGGTGCTCCCATGGAGGTGGGAGTGTTCATGGGCGGACCTCGAAATTTAACATAGCCATGGTATACATGGCCCATAGAAATAGATGGTTTACCTATGAAAAACGGTGGATTTGTCCATAGTTATGTAAACGTTTACCAAGGGCAATACAAAAATCCCAATACAATCTGTTGCAATCACGAGCTGACTGATGGATTGGGAATTCTAAGTCAAATGGGTGGCCCTAAAGTGAAGGACCCGAAATCATCAAATTTGTCGCTTTTTGATTCAAAAACCAAGGCTGATAAATGCTGATAAGGGGTACCCCAATTTTTGAGAAACATCCAAATCACTGGGGTCTATTGTTTATCATAACTTCCCCTTGATATCATATATAACTCAAACAGAAACCATGGTTGAGTCGTGGAAACCATAAGGTACTCATGAGTATTTGATCAGGCCATGAGAGGCCCTTGCCTAAACCACGCAGAATCGCCGTGGCTAACTGCTGGATCTGCCTGGCACAGGACAATGACTTGAACGGGAGAGAAATCATTTGAAGCCAACAAGTCAATTGGTTCCTTCCCCAAACAAAATGTTTGAGACATCCCAGAAACCATGGTGGATGTAGGGGATGAAATCACATATGACTGGGACCATAGAATGAGGACCTTTCATTCTATGGAGGGTTGGGATTCATCAACATCATTGGTTGACATCTGTTTACAGCAACCGCTGTAAACCCCTCAAAGTGATCGTTCCCCATAATAAAGTACAACAAATTGGGTTTACCTTCACATTCAACCAACCAGGGGCTTCTGGATTCAGGATCAACATACCATCCGCCCAACAATATCCCCCCATGTATTCCCGAAATGAACAGATTCACTACTTGAAGGTGTTTCATTGTTACGTTTCGGAAGTTTCTCCAAAAACAATCAAAAACATAGAAATTACCCTTATTCAGCGCAAGTTTGGCCTAGGGGAAATGATTGGTTGCTAAACCATTTCGGATTTATAAACCATCCGAAACCCTTGAAGAAAAATTGTGTATGTAATTAAATATATATATATATAAACCATGGCAAATATGTAGGTGCCCCATTTTTGGACAACCCATTGTATTGAGTCAACAGCACATTGCATCTGCTCCACCATGGTTGGCCCTAGTTATCCTCTGGTAATCAAACGTATAGCTTTCCATGGCCTTGGAATCCACTTACCATTGACCTGTGGCTAAATGAAAATAACTCACCGAACTCATGTTCGGGCAGAACTTGGGACCCACGACTGGAGTATCATCCAAGTGGAATTGTTTTTGTGGTTTGAAGAGAAGCCTAGGCCTAGTAAGTCCCCATTCAGTACGGTTATTCCACATATATACACCACTGGTTTATCACCCCATTTACTAACCATCTCATCAACTTGGAACTGATATACATCCAATATCTCCATTGTATATTATATAACTATGTATTATATATATATATTATGTTATAAATTGTAAAGCATATAATATATACTATATATAATTATATCCCAATATCCCTATCATTTATTGGCCAGCCACTTTTCCTCTACGGAAGATGATCTTCCAATAACCCGCCGCGGCGCCTCGCGTCCTGCAGGTATCGCGTTGGATTCCCGGCCGCCTCTGCCACGCGCGCGATCTGCAGCAGCTGCCGTTGCCGAAGCCAGGCCGGGCCCCAGTGCTCCAACCTGCGCACTAAAACTGGGTTAAAATCCTGGGGATTTTACATAAACTATGGGGAATTGGAGGGGTTCTCTGTCCTATGGTTTTTTTCGAGGCAGCGATCCTGAAACCTGAGTTGTTGGGGAACATGTTGTAGGACCTGTAGGAAATCATGATGAACTTCGGCTCAAATCTGGGGAAGTCCTGTGATTTTTTCAATTGTGGCATTGGTCAATGATGGTGAATGCAAATCTCACTATCCACTTAGCACTTCAAATTTTCTAGATCGAAACGTTCGGCTGCTCAAAAAGTTGATTGTTTGGGGATTGGAGATACCAGTAATTCTGGAATTTGCTATGTGCTCACAATTTCATATCTCGACTGCCGGCTTTGGAAGTTTTGAATTCCCCCGCCCACGAAAGCATCAGCACTACAAAGCAGGAGCCCAGAATGGCCATCCAAGCAGGCTGGTTGAAAAAAATCAACCATCCAAAATATATGGAGGTTTCCATAG
Organism: Cladocopium goreaui; assembly: GCA_947184155.2. Lineage (NCBI taxonomy): Eukaryota > Dinophyceae > Suessiales > Symbiodiniaceae > Cladocopium > Cladocopium goreaui. The sequence continues at coordinate 47,757 of CAMXCT020002648.1, forward strand.
TCATGGGGTTACCCCACTAGCTGGATGATTTATTTTCCATGAAAATCCCATCTATAAATATCATCTATAAATGGATGATGTAGCCCTGGGTAGCCCTATGACGAATCGGAAACCCCCCAATCCATGAGTTGAATCCGATCAGAATCCCATGGAGGGATGATCATTGAAGCCATGGCCATAGAAATAGTGAGTTTTCCCATTAATAGCATGGTGGATCTTTCCAGTTCGCAAACTGTAAACGTTTACCAGGCCGGGTAACAATATATGAAAATCAATCAATATATGGGATTCATATGGATTCATGATGATTCATGAATATATCGGTTGATTAAAATCAGTCATCACATGATCATCAAATAAAATCAACCCATGTGATTCGCCTGGGCTTCATCTGCTGGTGCAAGGCGCGATTCACCTGCAGCATCGGCGCCATGTAGACGCCGAGACCGCCGGACAGCCACTGCAACATCATCGGTGCCTCGTAACGTCATGGTGCGTGGCCTTTAAAGGTACCCGGGAAACATGCAGATGTGGAAAAACCAATGGTTTTTTGTGGGAAAATAATCTACAAATGATGGGTAAGCTCCACATCTATGTTTACAGGAGGGTATGTAAGGGAACTAAGGATGACATCCGATCTACCTCATGACTGTACAAAAGGTCAAGTTACGTGGGATGAAAGTGGTAACATCAATGCCATGCCATGGGAAATCCGCCAAAAATATGGGATATGCTGGCTATCTAGATCATATCAATGGATTGATGACCATCCCCCAATATGGCTATCAAGTCCATCTTATGACCATGACATACCATGACACACATGACCAAACACGACTGGTGATTCCTATCGCGATCAGCCAAGGAAAAAACATTGCAGCCTGGACTGGGAACCCTGTCAGTGGGACACCCAACATAACAAAAAACAGCTATAATGCTGATCCCTCTTTCAGGCAAATGATTCATATTACCCATTATTACCCACCAGAGTGGTAATTCCCAAGTACCCTCTGGTGAACTAACATAGCAATGGAAAATCACCATTTTCAATGGGAAAATCCACTATAAATAGCCATTTTCCATTGCTATGTTAGTTCACCAGAGGGTATCTGAGAGATTCAAGTGAGTCATATTGAAACTTTCTGGGAAAGAGTTTTCTCCATTGCAGTGATCGATTCTGTTTGGACCCCCAGCGGTGACATGGAACCATGTTTTCCATGTCATCATGGCCGTACCCACTGATCATAAACCATTCTTATGGCTGAATCCTAGCACTAAGATTAGCAATCTCCCAAATATATCCAAATATCACGTCGAGAGGCCGGATCCTAACAACGGTTCTGGTTCTGTCGCCATTTAGATTGGGAAGAGTGACCTGTCACTTTGTAGAAATCCAGTTCGTGCCTAGGATCCCATAGTAAGAACGTTATAGCGTTGACGACAAAAGAGGACTTTGCCATTGGTAACTGCCACCATGTTACACCCGTGTTTTTGCTTGTCCCTCCCCAGCCTTTGGCTGGCTCCACCATGAAAATGAACCACTTTCAAGTATTGGCTTCGAGATCTACCCAACAATTACTGGTAAAGTAGACGACTGGATGGATAAATAGTACCGCATGAGTTATGCTACTCTCTGGTAATCAAACATGGCAATGTTTCAAAATTCCCCATTTTGAAGAGGAGAAAATCCCAGCGAACTACACCGGAGGATAACCCCCGAAGAATCAACAGATCCCCAAGTGCATTCCACCAGGGTAAGGCGGGTAAGGGTTCTGAATATCGGACAGGGATGATTGACATATTGAGGTTCCCAGAAATGGGGGTACCCCCAGATCATACATTTTTATATATAGGATTTTCCATGAAATAAGCCATCCAGCTATTGGGGTAACCCCATATCAGGAACCCCACATATATTGAAAAATAGAGCATAATAAAGCCATTGCCCAACAGTAAACCTTCATTGACGTACTTTGTATACTCTCAAATGGTAAAATTCGGCAAGTGGGGTATGATGCAATATGATTTACCCTCCTGTAAACTAATCATAGATTCATAAGTGTGGAAAACCCTGCATTTTTGCATCATGTTACCATGTTCCAAACGGGAAACCCCATGAGTTTTCCACAGCTTACCACGTCAATTTCGGTCTCCAAAATGGTGTTGATGATCCCCCTGGTTCCCCATTTTGCACCTCCAAGGCCTCATATTCACCGCCGCTACCAGGCACGCTGGACATCTGACGAACTGTCTGACGGCGCAAGGTTCGGAATGGAAGCACTGAGCCGAAAGGTGGGCCCCTGCGATGGTGAAAATCTGGAGTCGAAAAAACTGGGCTGTTCATCATGGGGTACCACAAAAAATAGCAGTTTCAGTCACTATTGTGGGAGAAACCCCAGGATTTTTTGTATCAACCAGGGGGTTAAAAAAATCCAGGGTTCACATTATCATGTCACCACAAGAAGTCCTGGTGGGATGTCTTGCTTGGGCTCGGTGCAACGAAATTTCAAGCTGCAGTCCACAGCATGCCCCGAAGCTTTCCAAAGACTTCATCTGGTTGGTGGTGCAATAACCCATGACGGATCCATGGTGCTGCTATATATGGTAACATGGATCCCATCAATATATCCCCTTTATGTTAGCATATATGCCAGCACCATGGATCCTATGGGTAATTCATCTGTTTTTTTGTTTAACCATCTTGAAAAATGATGGAGTTAATGGGAAGGATGACATCCCATATATGACAGAAAATAAAAGTCATGGTCCAAACCACCAATCATTGTAGCAACAAAACAACATGGTTGGGGCCGGGGAGTCTGATGAAGACACCATCAGGTTGTTACCCCTGGAGATCCAAAATCATTTTGGAAAATCAGTTTAAGTCCACTCCGAATGAAGGCTGTAGCGGTTGTAAGTGGGTATATATCCCATAGGATCCATGTATGCTGCTATATATGGTAACATTTACCTTTAAAATCACCCAGTTTTGTAGGTAAATATACCAGCACCATGGAGCTGGGTATATATCACTCCGAGGGTCAAGATGTTCACTTCTTCACTCCACTTTCTGAAAAAACTATCTGTGGGCTTCAAAGGAGCATCCCATGCCGGTGAACTCCTAGGCATTCCTCCGTGGCTGGTGGTCTTTGAGAATTCTGTGTCTTAAACATGGTACCTTTTTTAAATGTTCTTAAAATGCTACAGGATGGTGCCCCCCAGTTACAAGTTTGGTTTACAAACCCCATTAACTATAGTTATATCTACCATAGTAAATGGGTCATTTTAAAAAAAAGTTTACATCATCATCTACGGTGGTTTTGAACCACCCATTTCTCCGAAGAGAAAAAAAAATCTGTGTCCCCCCACACTTGCGCGCCGTCGAACTGCTGCGGATGCCTGAACTCTATGGCAGAAACAGCTTGTAGCAATGGGGAAAACCCAAATAAAACATCCCCATAAAATCATCATATGGCAGTGTGTCAAAACCTTGTACCCCTGGTGAACATCAAAATAGCTGGTAAATGGATGTTCATCCCCCTAAAAATGGTATTAATAGGTATTGATCCATACCCATATAAATGGGTTGTATAAATTCATCCCCAAGTTTGGCAGGTTTATGGCAGGGTTGCCCTTAAATAATGAGCCCCGATACGGTAGCCCCAAAAAAAACAGCACGGTGCTGCTGAGTGCAGCACACCGATGGCAGCCATGCACACCTTGGACGCATTCGATCGCCCCATATTCCATAGGATCCATGGTGCTGCTATATATGGTAACATGGATCCCATCAATATATCCCCTTTATGTTAGCATATATGCCATACATGGATCCTATGGGTATGTATTTGAACCGTATACCATATTATAAACAATTATAAGTATATATTATATATTATTATCAACAATATTATATATATATACCCTTCGACAGAAACATACGCTGTGTGCAATCTAGTTGGTGCAGTAAAGCCAACAGAAAAAACACTTGTTTCTCCTAGGGCCTGGAGACCATGTTCGAATCCAGAGCCGCCGTCGCCGTCCCACAGCAGTGACATATCAAACTGCTAGGGAGAGTTTCTGCCCAACACGGAAAACAGCACCAGCCCTCTATGGTTGTCATATTCCACGTGTTTTTTCTCGGTTGACTCAAAAAGATTCATCCCCTCATTTCCATGTTTTCAAAAATCAAAAAAGTGCGAGCCCGAAAATGGCACAAAGTACACTGATGAACATGACCACAATCTGTGGTTCCCACCGCTCTAAAAATTCTTTGATCCACAATTGAAGTCTTTGTCAATAGGCAATCTGCCATAAACTGGTGAATAAATTCACCAAACAAACAAAAAGTCATTGAAGTCTTGGGGAGTTTTTGTTGGCCCAGTCTTGGTTGGGTGAAATCCACATCTTTCTTGAAGCCCTCGTTTTCTTAGTTAACATCCTATTTCTCCTTAGTTAAACTTCCATGTTTCTGCAAATCCCAAGGTTTACCCTTTGGTCATGAAAAATGGGGACAAGTCATGACAAGTCCACAAAATTCATGGCTGATTCTCCCATTAAAAAAAATCACATTTCGTTCGGGGATTTTCTGCTCTGTTTGATGACACCAGTGACACCACCATTTTGGTCACCCCGCCGCGGCTGAAGCGGCTCCCGTGGCTCCCCAGGCACTCGAGCGTGGCGCGGCTCCTAGGGTCCAAAATGGTCCAAAACTACCCATAGGATCCATGTATGCTGCTATATATGGTAACATGGATCCCATCAATATATCCCCTTTATGTTAGCATATACCATGGATCCGTCATGGGTTAGGTAGGGGTAGATCATTTATGATTGTTGAGTTTATGCTGGGCTGATCCATCGGAAAGAACTTCGGGAGCCCAGCCCTGGCGGCCCTGGTCCTTCGTGAAAACCCCGTAGACCCGGACCCGGACTCAGCTCCCTTGGCGCTGGCGTCAGGAAGGCATAGGCACTTCCACCTGCGGAGCCACGGTGGAAGAAAGGGATACCCAGACCCTCCCAGTACACGTAAAAATGCTGTTTCAGTACCCATAGGATCCATGGTGCTGGCATATATGCTAACATAAAGGGGATATATTGATGGGATCCATGTTACCATATATAGCAGCACCATGGATCCTATGGGGTATGTTTTACTGTTTTACCCCATAACCTTTCACCGTTTTGGATGGTATTTGTAGGTTTTGATATGAAAAAAAACGCAGAAAATTGAGGAAACCAATCGAATTTCGGGATACTGGAAATGATTGGGAGCAGGTCAAAAGCATTCAAAACCAATTTTCCCACATGATTTGGTCAATTAACATCATATTGTCCACTAGGGTTCCCTGGTTTTGACTGTTTAGACCTCTATCCAAAATCTTGGCTTCGAATTTACCACAGACCAAAGTGACCCCCTTGCAAACATGGAATGCCCCTAAAGTCCAAAGACCTTGCTTTGGAAGGTCTTTCACCACCGTTTTAGTAACAAAAGACATCAGAAAGTATCTTTGGAGCCAACTGGACTCACAGGGAATGAACAGATCGGCCCTGCCCATTCTGTGAAGGGACATCTTTTAGGAGAAACTCTGAAATTCAATGGGAAAACATATGGTATGTGATGGTATCTTACATATGTCCATGTATTTCCTGTAGAAATTTCCATGTGTATCTATGTGTATATATGTATCTGTATATTATATAATGTAAACCCTGGATTAATAAACCCCTAGATTGTTTAATTAGGAGGGTACCATTTAAGTATCAGATTATGACTATTGGAGGAGTACCCCCCTAATTGATAAACCATGGTCTATTAATCCGGGGTTGACATTATATATATATATATATATGTATATATATATATGGGATGGATGGGTCAAGTTACATATGAAATTGTCATAGGATGTCATAGGGGACCATCCATTCACCAACCAGCTGCTTTTGGGCCCCCAACCAGCTGCCAGGGCCAACAGCCAGGGCCAGCAATTCGCCATGAGCCTCGAGGCCAGGGCGAAAATCCCATGGAAAATCGCCATTTTTTCCCAGCGAAATCATGGTACCCTCCGGTAAACTAACATAACTATGGAAAATCACCATTTTTAATGGGAAAATCCACTATAAATGGCCATTTTCAATAGCTACGTTAAATTGCCAGAGGGTAAATCATAGATTTCTTTCTATTTCTATGGGCAATTCTCGAAAAAGTGATGTAAGAATGACTTTTTAGGGTCCATCTGGACACTGAGAAATAGATCAACAAATCAACCTCATTGAAGGCATAGATCTTCCCGATGAACGTGGAATAGAAATGATGGGAACACAACCAAACAAAACTATAGAAACATGGACATGCAGAGCGGACCTGAGCTATCCTTAAATCATTTGAGGGTTTCCATACATGGGGAAATTCAATAGCTGGATGGTTCATAATGGAAAATGCCCCCAAAAAAATGGATGATGTAGGGGCCCTGTAGGGGTACTCCCATTTTAGGAATTTTCATTTAAAATATAGTTAAATGATGTTAATGGTTGTTCGCGTTTGAAAAATTGGTGACCCTGGAGTCGACATGATGGGAGATACCGACGTTAAGGACACGTTGGAGGTGTCTTAGGTGCTTTCATTTTGGCATCTCCAAAACATTCCCAAGGTGCTGCCAGGTGGTGTCCCCTATGTTGGTTTATAAAGTTCTTCCAAAAGCCTAGTGTTACTAGTTGTGTTCACCAAGCTAGCGGGGCACCGCTAAGAACGAGGCTTTCACAGGATGCAAAAGTGAAAACAATGGGAACATTCATACCAATATGCTCCATGTATATCCATGGTGCTGGTATATTTACCTACAAAACTGGGTGATTTTTAAGGTGTAAATATGTTACCATATATAGCAGCACCATGGATCCGTCATGGGATATGGCGGATATGGAAACCTGTGAATCTGATGGTGGCAGCTTCTCCCATGGAATTCCGGTCAGGGTCAATGGGGGTATGGCGCGTTTTGGGGGGTTACCATTGTCTCCGTAGGAAATCATAGAAAATATATCAAATCAATTTAGGTGTGTCTATTGAGACCCCTTAAGGTTGGATGTTTTGAAGCCAATTCTTGATGATCTTGATGGTTATGAATCATACCGTAAATCAAAGCATGTGCCAAATCCTCATTTTCGGACGTGAACCGTCAGATGCTTTGCCTTGTGTCCAGTCGGAGCGCCGGATTCGCACTACGCCGGACTCCGCCGAGGTTGCGCTGAGCCCAAGCTATGGGTCACCAGTCGTGTCGCAAGAAAGGTCATGTGGGCAACCCACTCCAGCAATTCATGGGATGATGGGAAAATGCTGGAAAATTGCTGGGGATTACATATGTTTTTTCACATACATGGCATATCATGGCATTATATGAGGGCTTTTATCCAGTGATGTTGGTAAAGCCAATGATATATATATATATATATATATGTATAATTACATATATATATATATATGTATAAACAACAAGCAAACTTGGGGATGATGCATACTATACCATCCAGAAAATTGGTGATGGCTTGGGGATGGTTTGTGGCATTGGGTTTACCACACTGATGGTATTTAGTTTGAAACCATCCATCTATTGAGTGCCAATAATTTTGAGCCACTGCCCATGGATATCCCAAACATAAGGTACAGTATTGTACCCACTTTTTGAGCCTTGAACTATCTATCCACGACTCATAGATAAATTGTCAAGAAAAGGGTCAACCTAGACTACCCAGACCCTTCAAATCCCCCCAAAAAAGATCAAAAAAGTGGTAAAAGTACGAAGATACTAAGATCATGGGGTAAAACCACTAAAACACCATTTCTAAAGCTACCTGGAGGGTCTATCACCCGCTGGGATTGGCACTGTGGGGTCCCCAAGAATCAGATATGATAGATATGTGGAGCACAGTACAATCTGTGGTAAGCCCCAAAAAGATGCTGAAGAGTGATATTTATCACCATTTTCATTCAGATTTGACGTTTCGGCATCTTTTTGGACGGTTACCACACATTGTCACATTCAACATGACCAGTCTATCTGCATCTGGTCTTCAGTTTCGACTTTGACCCCATACCGGCGTACATCTTGAAGCAAGAAGTGCCTGAGTGTGAATTGTGACACCAAAAATGAGAGGCTCGAAGAAAACACATGGCGCTTCCTGCAAATTGAAAGGCAAATCTTCTTCTGTTGATTCTCGGACGTTTTTTGATGGCCTAGATATTTGCTCATGAATTTGTTGCGCAATCAGATATTCATCAGTGGCTTAATCTCGGTGGAAAACAGCTCAGCGAGACCTGCACGTTCCCCATAGGATGTTTTTCAACAAGGGTATACCGTAGGCTTTCGAGGAACATGGCCGCAAGAGAGGCACAGCCCATCTTTTTTCGGTCGCCTCTGGGCTCAGTAGGGCTGGGACCGCTCCTTGCTCGACTCCGTCCGCAGAGCAACAGAGGTTGGAGCATCTGGCAGAGCAATGGCCCAGTGTAGAAGAGCAACAACCCAGCTACCAACCATTTGAGCCTGTCCAAAAACATGGGGTATTATATATATATATACATCAGAATACAACATGAAATTCAATTATTGTTTGTTAGAAAACTGCCGGTCATCCCAATTCTGCCCAAAAAAAAACACCTATGACACATGGGGACCCTGCAAAGTGAAAAATACACCTGGCCGCGGTTTCCACCTGTTAATCGAAATCCTAAGGGTCCTTGGTCCTAGGAGTCTTAGGCACTGACATTTACAATGAAAGATCAAGGTATTGTAAATCGGAAACTATCCAACTAGAATCCCAGACCGCAAGGATTGCCATCAGATAGTGTGCTATATCATATCAAACATAGATCATATGAATCATATGTCATTAAACAAGACATTGTCCAAAGAAAGTTTGCCTCGCCAACATCATATGAATCGCTATAATTCGATCGCTATAGATTTCTTCCTACCTAGACTCTAGACCCTCCAAGTACCTGAAAATAATGTTTTATCCGATAATCTTAGTACTTTTACCATTATTGGAGGGTACTTGAAGGATATTTCCCATGTCATGCAGAGGTATCGCCTGAAGTTGATCCATTGCCACCGGCACATCCGCCGTTGCCGCAGCAGCCGCCACATCCACCATCACAACCATTGCAGCTGCCGCAGCCAGTGCAACCGCACGGACCGCAGCCGCAGGAGCCACAACCACAGCCCCCGCAACCACCACAGCCACAACAGCCACAACCTCCACAACCTCCGCAGCCACAGCCACCACACCCCCCGCAGCCACCGCAACCACATCCTCCACAGCCACAGCCGCAACCGCCACAACCACAGTTGCAACCACATCCACAGCAGGGGCCGCAATTTCCACAGCCGCAATTTCCGCAGCCGCAATTTCCGCAGCCGCAGTTTCCGCAACCTCCGCAAGTTCCACAGCCGCTGCAATTTCCGCAGCCGGGACAATTGCCACAGCACCCGCAACCGCTGCAGCCACAGTTGCCACAGTTGCCACAGCCACAGGAACTGCTACAACTCCCACATCCACCGCAGCTACCACAACCGCATCCTCCGCACCTCAGTCGTGCTCCATGGCACGCAAGTGGTAAGCAGCAAGAAGCTTGAAGGACTGTTGAACATGCCCGACAATATCCAGTGAAGATCTTTGGATGGTTGAAAAAGTATATGCATATTCTCAGCGCTTTCCTTCTCTATCCTGTTTGTTTGGAGGGTTTATATTTATATTTTATATTATTTTATATATAATTATAGTTTGAAGTTTGTGCAGATTCTGTGCTGCTTCCTTGCAGCTGTGACAGGGCTCAAGGTCATAGATGGAGAAGATTCAGCGTGCTTAGGATGCTGCGCATGAGGACCTGGGAGCTCTGGGCCCCGCACCCGCCGCAAGGGCAGCCGCAACCACCGCAACATCCACAGCCGCAGTTGCCACAGCCACCGCAACCACCGCAGCCACCGCAGCCACCGCAGCCACCGCAGCCACCACAGCTACCGCAGCCACCGCAGCCGCAGCCGCAACCGCCGCAGCCTCCGCAGCCACAGTTGCTTCCACAGCTGCCGCCCTTTCCGCAGCCACCCATCATCATAGGGTTCATGCCTCTTATGGCTGTATGGTTATAGAGGTCTAGGGCCAAACCCACAAAAAGGAATTACATAATCACAAAGAAAATATATGGTTGACACCGCCTTTGTGGAGGGTCTGAAGGTCTTGACTCGCATCCATTTATAGCCATGAGATCCACAGTTTTTAGGACAGGATAGGTATCAAATTGAAAGACCCCTCTGGAATCGCCCCCTTGGCCTACAAGGCATGTATTCATGTATTGCTGTCCATGCTGTCCAATCATCAAATATCAATCTTCCACAGAATCCACATGAAATTCATGTCATGAATGGCAAAAAACGGCCGCTGCAATGGTCCACTTCATGGCCAGGTAGCCCATCATCATCGGCATCATGCTCATCATGGCCTGAGGCTCAACCCCCCGAAACTGGTCGTATCGTGGCGATGTGTGTGGGTGTGTCACGGTTGAAACCAATGAAGCTACCATCATTTTGTATCGTTTTTTTATGGGGGGAAGATGAATCACTTTGGAGTACAGTACTTGGGGCTGCAGTTCAGTTTCAAGTGGGTTATATGGGGATGGGTCAAAACCCTGGTACCTAGTGAACCCCAAAATGTCTGGTAAATGGATGTTCATCCAACTAAAAATGTATCTATAGGTATTGACCCATACCCATATAAGTTACAGTATATATTATATACCCAAAATTATAAGGGTTATGTCCCAATTTATGGAAATGATTCCCATAGTTATGCCCATCAAGAACCCCAACTGCACCCTCATTGAATCAAACGGGGCATCCTTGAGCCATGAATTGTTGGAACCAAAAAACCTGAATTCTTCTCGAGAACACCCAAGTCTGCTGGGTTCAACTTTCAGCTCCAAAAAATATTGAAGTTGATTGCGGTTCATCATTCAAAATAGAGCTGTTTCCAGCAGGCCGCGATTGATGCCTGTTGTGCTCATCAAAGGGGTGATATGTCCCATCCCCCCTGACCGATGTTGGGGTTTTTCAGTCCCCCGTGTTATTAAAAAAAAAAAAAAACACGGTCATGAAGATTGCCAACTGAGCCATAAAAAACAGCGCTATCCCATTCTATTGATTATTGGTTGGTTAGTTCATATTCCTATTTCGGACGTTTGATGACACCAGAGAGTATCAAGAATGAGGACTAGAATCAGGACTGGGGATGAAAATGGGAATATTATGGGATATGTATATATATATATATACACCTACAAAGATCAACCAGATTGATGTACGGTGGATGAGCTACATATCAGATAGTTAAAAGTGATTGTTGGATTTAGATAGTTAACAGTGGTTAGTAGTATTGAAAAGTAAAACCATCAGAAACATAGCAAATTTCATCTGGAATATACCCAAATATATACTTTGGATGATGTGTCATTTATATGTGAACAATGTGGGTAAAACAATGTCATAAACTATCCCCCAGTCATCACAAATTTTATAGGTGGTATGTTTACCATTCCCAGTCATGGGTAGTTTATGACATTGTTTTACCCACATGATTCAGTATTGGTGGTTATTAATGATTCTAAAATGGTTAATGATGATTCAACGGTGATTAATTAATGGTGATTATATGTGACTATGGCATTGTTTTACCCACATTATTCGGTATTAGTGGCTATTGATGATTCTAGAATGGTTAATGATGATTCAATGGTGATTAATTCATGGTGATTATATGTGATTATGGCATTGTTTTACCCACATTATTCAGTATTAGTGGTTATTGAAAAATTCTAGAATGGTTAATGATGATTCAAAGCTGATTAATTAATGGTGATTATATGTGATTATGGCATTGTTTTACCGACATTATGCAGTATTAGTGGTTATTGATGATTCTAGAATGGTTAATCATGATTCAATGGTGACTAATTAATGGTGATTATATGTGATTATGGCATTGTTTTACCCACATTATTCAGTATTCGTGGTTATTGATGATTCTAGAATGGTTAATGATGATTCAATGGTGACTAATTAATGGTGATTATATGTGATTATGGCATTGTTTTACCCCATATTATGCAGTATTAGTGGTTATTGATGATTCTAGAATGGTTAGTGATGATTCAATGGTGACTAATTAATTGTGATTATATGTGATTATGGCATTGTTTTACCCACATATGATTGAAGAATGGTTAATGATGATTCAATGGTGATTAATTAATGGTGATTATATGTGATTATGGCATTGTTTTACCACATTATTCAGTATTAGTGGTTTTTGATGATTCTAGAATGGTTAATCATGATTCAATGGTGATTAATTAATGGTGATGATATGTGATTATGGCATTGTTTTACCCACATTATTCAGTATTCGTGGTTATCATGATTCTAGAATGGTAAATGATGATTCAATGGTGATTAATTAATGGTGATTATATGTGATTATGACATTGTTTTACCCACATGATTCAGTATTCGCGGTTATTAATGATTCTAGAATGGTTAATGATGATTCAACGGTGATTAATTAATGGTGATTAAATGTGACTATGGCATTGTTTTACCCACATTATTCAGTATTCGTGGTTATTGATGATTCTAGAATGGTTAATGATGATTCAATGGTGATTAATTCATGGTGATTATATGTGATCATGGCATTGTTTTACCCACATTATTAAGTATTCGTGGTTATTGCTGATTCTAGAATGGTTAATGATGATTCAATGCTGATTAATTAATGGTTATTATATGTGATTATTGCATTGTTTTACCCACATTATTCAGTATTAGTGGTTTTTGATGATTCTAGAATGGTTAATCATGATTCAATGGTGATTAATTAATGGTGATTATATGTGATTATGGCATTGCTTTACCCACATGATTCAGTATTAGTGGTTATTGATGATTCTAGAATGGTTAATCATGATTCAATGGTGACTAATTAATGGTGATTATATGTGATTATGGCATTGTTTTACCCACATTATTCAGTATTTGTGGTTATTGATGATTCTAGAATGGTTAATGATGATTCAATGGTGACTAATTAATGGTGATTATATGTGATTATGGCATTGTTTTACCCCACATTATGCAGTACTAGTGGTTATTGATGACTGTAGAATGGTTAATGATGATTCAATGGTGATTAATTAATGGTGATTATATGTGATTATGGCATTGTTTTACCCACATGATTCAGTATTCGTGGTTATTGCTGATTCTAGAATGGTTAATCATGATTCAATGGTGATTAATTAATGGTGATTATATGTGATTATGGCATTGTTTTACCCACATTATTCAGTATTCGTGGTTATCGATGATTCTAGAATGGTTAATGATGATTCAATGGTGATTAATTCATGGTGATTATATGTGATTATGGCATTGTTTTACCCACATTATTCAGTATTCGTGGTTATTGATGATTCTAGAATGGTTAATCATGATTCAATGGTGATTAATTAATGGTGATTATATGTGATTATGGCATTGCTTTACCCACATGATTCAGTATTAGTGGTTATTGATGATTCTAGAATGGTTAATCATGATTCAATGGTGACTAATTAATGGTGCTTATATGTGATTATGGCATTGTTTTACCCACATTATTCAGTATTTGTGGTTATTGATGATTCTAGAATGGTTAATGATGATTCAATGGTGACTAATTAATGGTGATTATATGTGATTATGGCATTGTTTTACCCACATTATTCAGTATTCGTGGTTATCGATGATTCTAGAATGGTTAATGATGATTCAATGGTGATTAATTAATGGTGATTATATGTGATTATGGCATTGTTTTACCCACATTATTCAGTATTCGTGGTTATTGATGATTCTAGAATGGTTAATGATGATTCAACTAATTAATGGTGATTATATGTGATTATGGCATTGCTTTGTGATTAGTATTCGTGGTTATTGTGATTCTAGAATGGTTAATGATGATTCAATGTGTTTTAATGGTGATTATATGTGATTATGGCATTGTTTTACCCACATTATTCAGTATTAGTGGTTTTTGATGATTCTAGAATGGTTAATGATGATTCAATGGTGATTAATTAATGGTGATTATATGTGATTATGGCATTGTTTTTACCCACCACATTTTTCAGTATTAGTGGTTATTGTGATTCTAGATGGTTAATGATGATTCAATGGTGACTAATTAATGGTGATTATATGTGATTATGGCATTGTTTTACCCACATTATTCAGTATTCGTGGTTATTGATGATTCTAGAATGGTTAATGATGATTCAATGGTGACTAATTAATGGTGATTATATGTGATTATGGCATTGTTTTACCCACATTATTCAGTATTCGTGGTTATCGATGATTCTAGAATGGTTAATGATGATTCAATGGTGACTAATTAATGGTGATTATATGTGATTATGGCATTGTTTTACCCACATTATTCAGTATTCGTGGTTATTGATGATTCTAGAATGGTTAATGATGATTCAATGGTGATTAATTCACGGTGATTATATGTGATTATGGCATTGTTTTACCCACATTTTTCAGTATTAGTGGTTTTTGATGATTCTAGAATGGTTAATGATGATTCAATGGTGATTAATTAATGGTGATTATATGTGATTATGGCATTGTTTTACCCACATTATTCAGTATTCGTGGTTATTGATGATTCTAGAATGGTTAATGATGATTCATTGGTGACTAATTAATGGTGATTATATGTGATTATGGCATTGTTTTACCCACATTATTCAGTATTTGTGGTTATTGATGATTCTAGTTTTAGCCACATGAACCATCCGGCCTTCATCATGTTGCCCATCTTCTCATTCCCCTCATGGCTTTCTTTGGAGGGCGTCGCGGCGTCATTCCCAGCGCGTTCGCCAGCGTCAGAGGGACCTGAAGTCGTCACAGTGCGCCCCCGACGCTTCGATAGCTAGGTGGCTGTGTTTGCCTAGATGAATAAACTCCGGTTGCTCATATCGAGGTAATATAAACCTATAGATATGATAGATAAACCAGAAATAGGAAAACCTACTCTGGTTTACCTATCTACAATGAACTATAGATATAATCATATAGATATATCTAGAGTTCATGGTAAATATATCTTAGTTTATTGTAGATATAGTGATTCACCCAATAACCACAGGATGTTTATGGTAGATATATCTACTGAATTCTATTGATGGGTTAATTCAACTTAAGGTTTTATGAGATAGATCTATAGTTCATGGATTTATAAACTAACTTTTTGCTGGCCAAAAATTACAGTCCTTCCATGTCATTCCCACATCCTAACAATCATTCCCACGACCTCTCACGGTGTGAGGTTGTGAGAATTCATCCAGTATCATGAAGTATGTTGAAATTAGGGGCCCAATTTGCAATTCACATCATTTCATATGAAATTTACAGATTTGCTGAAATATGTCTTGCAAATTTGCCTTACATATTTGCCTTTGGACCCCGTAGTTTGAAATATATATATATATATCAGCATATTTCATCATACAATTTACTATAATGCCATAAGTAGGCCCTTGAAGAAAGCCAACAAAGAAATCCCAACTGGCCAAAATACCTTAATTCATTGGACCAGATTTTTGGCATTTCGATGGTGATCCTGGAAATAGCCGTCATCCCCGACATCGTACAAATTGACATGTTCAGCAAATCCATGGCTGCCGATTTAGTCCAAAAATACATCTTATTAGCCCATATTTTTTGGGTGAATGTTTACATAGATGTGGAGCTTACCCACCATTTCTAGATGATTTTCCGGTTTTCCCCCATGGCTCCTCAGCTGGCAGCTGGG
The DNA here is from genome assembly GCA_947184155.2 of Cladocopium goreaui. Classification (NCBI taxonomy): domain Eukaryota; class Dinophyceae; order Suessiales; family Symbiodiniaceae; genus Cladocopium; species Cladocopium goreaui. The sequence goes on from CAMXCT020002648.1 coordinate 63,666, forward strand.
CTATCCTGGCCCTGCATCGCAGCTGCCGCCTTCAAGCAACGAGCACAGCTGCGAGTCGCAGCTGGATGGCCTACTACTACTACTTATGATGATTGATTCTGGGCAAATTATAATAATTCACAAACCTGAATTAAGGCCATTTGGGGATGATTTCCCTTATTAACCATGATTCCCAGTGAGGTCGCAGTGAGGTCGTTATAATTTGCCCAGATTGATGTAATTAGACTATAGACTATATGCACTGGAAAATCATCTCTTCATTTGGACAATTTCACCTGGCAATGGAAAATCAATCTGTAAACGATCGGCAAATTGTAGGATTTCCGCCATGGCTGTGCAGTTGTGACATACAACCAGTCATGGTTGTGAGGTAGTCATGAGATGTGTTTAAAACTGTCCAAATACCAAGAATATCAATTCAACCAACTGAAGTCATCTTTCACGTTGCATCATGAACCAGCAATGGACACTTCCCCATTTACAATCATTTACATACATATATAGATTCTATAGGTGGTTTTCTCATTTCAATGCACATTGAAGTCTCCATTTACTTCGGGGATTTCCCAGCCACATTTGATGGAACCGGGGTACCCCAAGTTCCACACCCAACCCGGCAAGGCAGCGAGACCTGCAAGTACTTCTCAGCAAAGCCCGACTCGTACTCGTCTTGCGTATCTTTGGCCTCTCCGCACAGTCTTTATGAAGCCTTTTGTTGCTGATTTGGTGATTTTTGTGTGTTTGGTACCTCGCAACGCCCTATATCGTGAAGAAAATCCTTATGTTCGAATGATACACTCCGAGATATTTGGACTGATGGTCAAAAACGTTTAAAGTTTGATGGTCAAAAACACATTTTGGGCTGAATCCCCACTTTTGACTGATTACAAAGAAGAGCAACATTGTACAGTCTATGTTACGTGGTTTAAATATGTCCGAATAAAGAGAATACCAGTGACTTTCTATTTTGAATCAGCAACCAGTACTACAATTCTTGTTGGCTCAATCCCCTGTCTTCTTGTCAAATACCAATTTGTGAAACCAGTTGTTGGTCTTTGAAAGGCAATTACCATGATATTAAAATCCCAATTCTTTATATATATATACACATACGCGACCATGGTCCTTTTCAACTGTAGAGGACTTGTTTGTTTTATACAGCTGTACAAATGGTTGTAGAATACTACGCATTGCAATTCCCAAACATGTAGCCCATTTTAAGATTTTTACGAAACTTTCCAATGCCATCATCTGCAGCGAGAAGTTTTCAGTTCGGAAGTGTGCAGTTCCCGCGGATGTTTTTATGGCTGCCTGTGCGCATGTGATTTTCCAGCACCTCTAACAAGGTTTTCTTCAAGGAGCTAAGGAGCTCAGACAGACTGAGAGGACGTCACCATTTCGGATGTCACCAGGATCCAACATCTTTGGTGAACCATGCCTGGAGGATCATCCCACGAATCGTAGCTGCTCTTAACAGCCACCCTTTTGTAAAAAAACGTTGTTTTTCTGGATTTGTTTAACATACTGAGGGACAAACCTCGACTAACCACTGGACCACAACCATGTGCTCCATGATCCGTGGGATGATATGGATGATTCATGATGATTCTCCATACCCTCTGGTAAACTAACATAACTATGGAAAATCACCATTTTCAATGGGTAAATCTTGGGCCCTGGGTGGGCCTCTATCTCTGTTGCAAGAAAATCATGCCCTGGAACTATTTATAAAATTGCCAGGAACTATTTATAAAAATAAATGGAAATATGCTCCGATATTGCCACGATATAAGCAATATGACGACAATACAGTAATACTGTACCTTTACTTTCCTGCAGCTGTGGCCTTTAGAAATAAATCAGAAGCATCGATGCAATGCGCGTGTGAAAACACACACACACACACACACTGAGCGTCCAAACTTGCCAAGTTTTTTTCCCCGCTGCTGGAGCACACTGTCGTGGAGGGCTGCTTCACATCCATTCGGTCCATTCTCCCTAAACCAATGGTTTTCGGCCATCCTAAAGCAGTGCGACACCATTGTGTCAACATCGGTTCTGTTCCCATCCTCCTTTCAAGCTTTCAAGCGGAACAAAAAGGCTCCACTACTGTCAGTGAGCATCAAAATGCCTAAAAGGTGACAAAGCGGAACATTCACTTTTTGGTCTTTTTGGCCTTGGGTTCCTTTGGATTTGGCTTTGCCTTGGGCGTGTTCCGCCTCTTCTGCGTCACTTTGCCAGCACGTTGCATGGAGTTAGATTGAAAGTCAAGTATTTCATGATATGCCTCGTAATATCGTGGTTTTGGTAATCGACAAAAAATGAGCTTATTTTCGAAATTGAAAATCGCTAGTGCGCTCAGTGGCCATCATACAAGCGTTAAAAAAGTATAAGGTGAAAAGGAATTCACGAAATTCCCCTACAAACACAAGAAAATCTATTGTGAAGCAGTGAAGCCTATCAAGCCACCGCAGACAGAAAGCAACGCATGTGCAACATGCAAAAAAAGCAAGAACGCAGCATACGGGCATCGCGCCATATGTTGAGTTACGCATGGAAAGTGAAATGTCGCAAAAACAATCTGTAAATCAATTCTGCTGTACATCATACATGATTTGCACGAAACCACACCGAGGTAAATGTTTCTGTGATAAGTTTGTCAAAACCTAAAAAGTTGGTGAATATCATATGTGTGTGTTTGATATTTTTCCTTGTCTTTGTTTGATGTGCTACGCTCAGATGTAACTGCGCTGATACTAAAAACATATTGTTTTTATGTCCTGTCTGTTCTGTTGAATTATGTTTGATAGGTTCTGGCGTGGCTATGCTTAAGCTATGATGTTTTTGCTCGCTATTAAATTATACTCATTATATATTTATATAAATGTTTTGTTTTGTCTTGTGATGTTATTGTATGTTCTGTTGCGTTATCTTGTGTGTTTTTCCATATGTTGTGTTTTGTGGTGATGTTTTGCGACGAATATGTATTACACATAATTAAATAGAGTTGAAATTATTGATATAAAATGTTGAAAAATAGAAGTGAACAACAAGGCAGTTTATAAATAGTTCAGAACGGTTCCGAACGGTTCCGAACTATTTATAAACTGCAGCCTTATAAATAGTTCCGAACGGTTCCGAACGGTTCCGAACTATTTATACATCCCGAACTATTCCGAACTATTCCGAACTAATCCGAACTATTTGGGGTTTGGGTGTATAAATAGTTCAGAACGGTTCCGAACGGTTCCGAACTATTTATAAACACAAATTTATAAATAGCTCAGAACGGTTCCGAACGGTTCCGAACTATTTATAAATCATGCTGGTGTTTAATCCATTTTTTAGACATATTTTCGTTATCATTATCTTATTTGTTCATCATGTCATATCATAAACTTTGAAAAGTAAAAGCCAAAAGTTACAAGTTAAACCACGACGACGAAACTCAAACTTTTACGAGTAGCTTGACGGACATATACCCGTTTGCAGTATACCGTAAATGTATAATGTTAATAAGATGATCAGGCGATGGGGCACTCATGGCGAAAAATACTTTTTGATAGAGATGTCAAAACAAGTAGAAACATGAGGGGATAAAAAGACTGCCAATCCTAGCGGTCATTGCATGGTGGATGTTCAAGATGTTCATCTCACGGGAGTTCAACCGATCTGTCACGAAGGGATTTGGAATAGCAATTCGGAGGACGGATTTTAAGCTCTTTCACGTGGCTGTTCTCCTCATCCTTTGCTTTCTGGGATTGGCGGCCGTCCTCCAACAGTGGACCGCAGAAAAAAAATAGCCGGGCACCCCGGAGTGACCCCGGAGTGACCCCGGAGTGACCCCGACAACCCAGCGCGAAAAATTGGGATGGCTCCCGATAGCTCCGCGCGGAAGTTTGGAATGGTCCCCGGGGAAGGCATGAGAAAACCTCTGACTATTTATAAAATTCGAAAAAAACACCCGGAACTATTTATAAAACCAGCGCGGGACCCACCCGGAACTATTTATAAAACCAGCGCGGAACCCACCCGGAACTATTTATAAAAGCAGCGCGGAACCCACCCGGAACTATTTATAAAACCACCGAATCGGGAGCCCCCAAAAACCAGGAATCCTTGGCCCTGGAAGGGAATGCCAAAGGTCCGACGCCGGCATCTGAACTCTCCTTCACATAGGCCAAAATCTGGGAGATAAGAACTGTAGTTGAGAAGGCAGTACTGTAGTGACTAAGTGCACCAGGCCCTTCATCTGACCATGGTTTGCAACATCTTTTCTGACCATCACAAAGTAGATTCGAGCACCGGTCTGTGCCATGCAAAAGCGGGATGACCTGGGCTGCATGGATACTGCACAAACCAGAAGCTGCAGTGGGCAAAAACTTTTTGTCGATAGAAACAGTTTGAAAATCGCTTTTAGACTCATCAGCTGCAGTGTGCATAATCTTGTTTGATACCTTGACCACTTGCAAACCATCTGGTCCTGTAGTTTCGTTTGAACTCAATGGTTTGTGACTCAAAAACTTCCCATTCACAACACAAAAAGCCCTGCAAATGCTCGACATCTTGACGCCAGCATGGTGAACATGTGAGCGCGCATGTCTGAAACCTCAATCAGTCCAAACCCTTCTTCATTGGTGACATGTATTCTTGCAGACCAGCCGCCGCCGTCTGGGTAGTTGCGTTTGATGAACTCCTGCTTCATAGCGGAGATTTCGAAGCAAGCTTCCGTCTTGTAGCTGCCCCCAAGCAATCCAGAGATATCACGCCTCAGTGATTCCAGATCCAGCCGGTTTGATGGCCACAAAACAAATTGGCGCACAATATCTTACAGTATTTCAAAATATGGTACTGCAATATAATATTTCAATATAATGAAATAAAAAATATCTATTTTATATACGCATGATATATTATATATGCTCGACCGGCCTTTTGTTATATTATTTTATAATATTTTTTATTGTCTATCTAAAATCAAACGCAATATTTGTCACAAGCGCCTTCCGTTCTGAAAATCTTGGGCCTAAGCTACTTGAACTGAGCAAAGGAGCAGGCAATACGTCCCAGTAGCAGCTCCTGCGCATCCTTCGATGACACACAACCTCATGCATCAAATGCCACGGAGAAACCAACCCTAGAGGATAGAAGCAAACCTCAAACATTTGCTCCCATCAGGATAGCACATTTTGAAACCCTCACGCGTTGCCAGGAAACCGGGAAGGAAGCCGATCCTTCGTCCCCCAGGCCAAGTGTCTTTGAAAAAATGGAAGCCCAATCTAAGCACCGCGGCCCTGCCGTCCTCAGAAATCATAGGGTGAAAGAGTAACCAAGAGCAAGACTCAAGATGGTCAATGTTAAGTTCAGAAGGACAAAAACTCATCACATTGTCATGCAGGCAAGTGATGGAAGTCACGGGTCATACCATAAACAGACAACAACGTGAATCTATTTAATGCAAACAAACATGGGAAAAATCCGACATGAAAGTCAATGTCTCGTTTCACCAAATCAGCACTGCCTCATGTTTGATGTCAATCTGATTTGTGTCAATCCATGCCATGTCGACACGCACGTGAAGACGCTAAAACTAGGCGCCTTCAATCACCAAAATGAAACTGAACTAAATCCAGCTGTGTGTCTCACTGCACTTGCTGGATGGCGCCGGCGATGCTGCAGAACCATCACAATCAGCCATGGCTATCCACCGAAGCAGTGGCAGCCTACTCTGTCATAGGGCCTGGGGTCTGGTCTTGGGCCCACAAGAAAAGAAAGTTGGCGAGCATGAGTGCCTCAAGCAAGCCAATGACCAAATTGAAGGCATCAAAACTGTTGGTTGGTAAATGGGAATGTGGTAATAGAAGGTAACCCAAGGGAAAATAATAGTTCTTCCACAGATTACCGGTAATAAGGTAAGAAATTCATAAGGATGGTGGGTTTCCCAATCAAAAGATCATATGTCCCAATCAAAAGATCTTAAAGAACCTGAAGTTCAATCCAAATTTCTGGTGTATCTGTATATGCTGTCCCCCATATATCTTTGTCCTGTAAGCTGGTTAGTTACCCTCTGCTAGTTGTACCCTTCCATCATTGTTGGTCACAAGGGGGATTGGCCAAGGTCTTAAGATAATAGGTGAAATATCCCAATTCTTCATCAAAGGTGTGAACTAGTTATCCCAGGGTGAGCCTCTCAATAATTTATAAATAGTTCGGGGGTAGTTTATAAATAGTTCGGGGGTGTTCAGGGTATTTTATAAATAGTTCGGGGCATCCCAAAGTCCAAAAACAGAAACCCTCTAACAAAGAGGCCCACCCAGGGTCCAAGGTAAATCCATTATAAATGACCATTTTCAATAGTTTTTTGATGTTTTTTGTATGTTTACCAGAGGGTAGCCATCGTGCCACCATCGCAGCCTCTTCCTTCTCCTTTCTGTTTCCCGGCGGCGCGTCCCGGGAGTCCCGGGACTCCCGTGCAGCCTGGCCGAAAGTTTGACAGACATCGCTGGGATTCCCACTCCATGGCTATCCCCAAGATTCATATAAGTACAGCCCTCTTTTTGTTCATGAATTATATCCATTTGTATGCCATATGTTGATGATGTTTGATAGTTAAATCCTCCTACATATATGATATGATATATCTTAATATATATTTATATGTATATACATTATACTATGTGATAATTAAATCCATCATGTATTTACAGGACAGACTGTATATCATACAAGCGCTGGGGGTTTAGTCACCCAGGGTTGCAGTAAGTCATCCTCCCACATACGCTGCATTAGTGGTACCCTCTGGTAAACATACAAAAAAGCTATTGAAAATGGCCATAGAAATAGTGGATTTACCCATTAAAAATGGTGATTTTCCATAGTTACGTTACAGTAGTTTACCCGAGGGTAAGTTGCACCAGCCATCCAGTAAATCAGATGGAATAGAGTCTCAGCATTGCCCACGTTGTCAACCACGTGCCAAGAAAGCATGAAGACCAGCCAGTGGCAGAAGAATCATGATCATGACTTTTGTGGGGATGGGTCAAAACCTTGTACCCCTGGTGAACATCAAAATAGCTGGTAAATGGATGGTCATTCCCCTAAAAATTGTATTAATATGTATTAATAGGTATTGATCCATACCCTTGTGATCAAACATTCCTGAAGATCAAAACACGACCTGCACGCCAACAAAAACACTCAGCTTCATTATCATTGGTTATGTAGTCAACCATGCTTAAACATCCACTTACGCAGCTGCACGCCACATCCAGACGACTTTCTGCAAGTCACGACTTAACCCAAGTACCATGGCCTAATGATGGCCTAATGATGGCCATGGTCTGAACCTTCGACCCGACCGGCGGTCACTGTGGTACCTTCGGCACTGCAGCCACTTGTGGCTTCACGTCGACCCACTTGTTGTCAATCCTCGGTGTCGGTCATTTCTGAGAGCCAAAGGGCTCAAAGTGGAAGAACATCGCCAGTTCACAAAGGATAAAACGCCAGTGAAAAAACACCAGTTACCATCTGGGTATTTAACATAGCCATGGAAAATCACCATCTTTAATAGGTAAACCATTTATAAATGGGCCATTGTCCATGGCTATGTTAAATAACCAAAGGGTATCAATTAAAGATCATTAAAGTATATTAAAATTTGAGATGTGAAGCCCACGAAAATGCTTCGAAATCTCCCTTAAACAGCTGCCAAACCTTCGGTTTGTGCCGGTGCCGGTGGCACATGGTGGCACCGGTGAGCCCTTCATTTTCTCCCCAACCGGGCGCCCCTGACATGTGACTTGAGTGCGCCTCCAGAACTTTTGTCACAGATGCCTCGCACAGACACAGTTTGTGCCTCTTGGGGATGGGGCATCCCCTGGAAACAACAAATAGAAATAGATAAGTCATTGATTCAATGGCCATTTCAGGAACCTATGTTTCAGGGAATATCCCAGCAAAATATGGCCAAAAATATGGTACTAACGTACCTCCATCAATTGGATCCTGAGATTCCCATTGATTGATACATAAATTAGTACATCAAGCAAGATGTTGATCATTTAACCATAAAAACATGAAGTTAACATAGGATGTGTCACTAAAAGATCCTTGAAGAATGATGAGACGCGTATGGTTCAGAACCTTTGACTCCCTGCGTTACGCATGCTCAATCGCCCTGGTCATCTTTCACCCAAAAAGAATGGATCAATGTAAACTGATCTCAAGTATCACCAGTGAAAACACAAACATACATTATATGTATATATATATAGACATACATAATTAGTGTATATATATATATATATAGTCACAGTATATATATATGTATATATATATATAATTATATATTTTAATATTATATCAGAATGTAAACATGTCATACATATTACAATTATATTGCAAACTATATATATATATATATTATACATATATACATCTCTCTCTATAATCCCCTTCTGGTCCATAGAAAGCTCGCTCCCCGACCTTCTCGGCAAAGGTGACAAAGGCGAAGCCTCGGGAGGTGCCATCCGGCTGTTTTTTGATCTCCACGTTCTTCACCTCCGAAGGGTTGGAGATGGAGATGCAGGGCACTGATGTTGGGGCGATTCTCCCATGAAAAAACCGGAGATTTTCAGTGGCCAGTTTTGATTACCCTCTGGTAAACTAACATAGCTATGGAAAATCACCATTTTTCATGAGAAAATCCACTATAAATGGCCATTTTTAATACCTTTTTGTTAGTTTACCAGAGGGTACTAGAGGCGATCTGGGAACATGTTCACCCATCACCAAAAATCTTTGGAGTCTCTGGCCCAAAAAAGCAGCTGAGCTGTATCATGGGTGGAGGCACTTGCAGGATCATTCCATAGATCCTCAGATATCCCAAGTGCCAAGTGCTAACTAAGAGCTGCTAACAAGAAATAACCCTGATTGATAAGTCCTCAATTTCTGGGGCCAAACATGGTTAAACCATTGGTTTGAGCCGAGTTAAAACAATTAAACCCCAAGAACAAAGCAGTCAGTGAATCTCATCCCCATGTGAAATCTCCCCATAATATGGGGCCGTTCCCAACCAGGAGAGCTATGGCACTGGGAAATCCCCCAGTGCCATGGTCATCGAAAAACTTGCTCCAGATGGGCACATCACACCTCATCGGGTATCAAGTAAAAACACGTAAAAACACAAAATGAATCATCACGAATCAGCATATAAAAAATATAAAAACCCAATGGAAATCCACCATGGTTGGTTAAACTCAGCCCAAAGAAGCCATGGATTTGAGAGCCGCCTGCCCAAACTTGGCAAAGTGTCCAGCCACCTTATCCTGCACCGGCTGGCGCCAGCTGGCACCGGCGCTGGAGTTGGCTCAAGTTACACCAGGTTTTTGGCCAACGAAAAAAAGGGGGATCTGAGTGGAGGTTTCCCAAGCATGGGGATTTTACGAACATCAACATGCGGAAAACCATGGTTCTTGGGATTTACCCCCTGGCCCGGATGAATTCCACCACGAAATCCACGATGGAAGTCTGGGGAGTGCGATATGATGGAATTTCGATGGGAATTTCACCAACGATGGGAATAGAATGGGATGCATAGCCATATGAAAAAAAGGTAAAGCCCATAATAAGCCTACCATTTGGGGATGATGGTTACAAATGAATACTACCCATTGATGGTGATCTGTTGGGAGGCTTCATGGCATTGGGTTTCCCACAGAAGCTATGGCTTTCAGCATGAAACGAGGTGCTACAGCCGCTAAGATTGGCAATCCCTCGAGATGGGGGTTCCCCAGTTACCTTTATTGGTTCATAACCCCCATGAACTAGTTCGTTATATAGATCAAGTTACAAACCAACTTGGCTATCTAGGCACCACCATGCAATGATTGGACGAAAAGAAGAGGTATAGAAAAATCGAGCAACCAAATGATTGGTGCCAATCATTTGGATTTGTGATATTGGCTCGTTGATCTCCCCAAATTATCAGAAAACCATTTCTCTTCACCGATACTCCCCCTTAGTTCGGCCCTTAGTTCTTGGATGATTTTGGTCAATGCCACCTATATGTGTTGATAATCTCTCGTCCCTGACCCCTTAAGAACAAACACACCGCAGTATCGAATGGTGGAATTGGTCGGATTCGCTCAGGCTGGGAGGGTACTGCATACCAGGGTGGAAGTGGCAACATCTAACGACACCTCTCAGATTTGTTGGCCCCATATTCGTAGATGTTGAGTAACATCTACTTACTACAAGCACAAGATTCTATAACAATCTATTCCCGTGACGGATCCATGGTGTTGGAATATTTACCAACATTTGCCCCATAAATGACCCAGTCATGTAGGTAAATATACCAGCACCATGGATCCTATGGGATTGTTACTATAACAATCTATTGTTGCTATATGACTGTATGTGTACCCCTATGGAAACACTTTTTGTGCGAGACTGGGATGGCCCAACTGCTGTGGCCGGAAGCGAAACACAAAGAAAAGGCTTTGAAGCAGAAAGCGTCATAGGTAGTACTCGGAAATTTTACGAAAAACAGATACATCATATATGTATATATAATGTATACAATATATTGTTTATATATATATATATACATATATATTCTAGATATAATATAGACAATGTATATTTTTCCCATAAGATCCATGGTGCTGCTATGTCTGAGAACAAACAAGGGCACCTCGGTGGTGCTTTTCCGCAGGCCACCCACGAAAATGGTGTCCTCGACGACCGGTTTTTTCGGGGTTTCGGACATGTTGGGGAAGTACCATAGAAAATGTGCCCAGTCTAAATTTAGACGGCTCATGTTGTTGCTAAATGAATCTAAATGATGCTAAATGATATTAAATGATATTAAATGATATTGAATGATATTAAATGATATTACATGATATTAAATGATATTAAATGATATTAAATGATCGTTTGTTGGTGCCAAATCAAGAAAAATTGTTGGTTACACCGGACGTTTTTCACCCAGGACGGGATCATAAGATTGTTTAACTTCTGGGTCAACAGAGTGCACGTCAACGTTTCTGGATACATGTCATCATCATTCACTTCTGAAAAGTTTAAGACCTTCTGAGTAAAATTATTGACCGTTATGAGTAAAATTATTGATCATTGATTTTCACAGTTACCCCAATCCACTTCCCATCACTCCAGATGTGTACCCCAGGTGCCTCTCTGCCCTCCTTGACACCTTTACCACCATCTGTGCGGGCGAACAACGAAGAACGGCCAAATAACTACGGGGCCACGAGATCGAAGAAAGTTGGCCATGGGTAGTTTTGAATCATGAACCATCCATTTGTTTCATCAACTATACTATAATATGACAACATAATGATTAAAATTATACATGATATATAATGATATATAACGATCTATATTATATATATAATATATAATATATAATATATAATATATAATGATCTATATTATATAAATATATATAATATATAATATATAGTATGTAATATATAATATATAATATATAATATATATAATATATAATATATAATATAAAATAAATAATATAATATATATATATATATTATATATATATATTATATTATATTATATTATATATTATATATATTATATATTATATATTATATATTATATATTATATTATATATATATTATATTTATATTGTATTCTGATATCTCAGAGTACAACATCCAATTGACTTTCGACTATCTAAATCCGGGCCCCACCTGGCATCCTCCACCGTCGGATCCGCGGACCGTTGTGGTGGCTGTGGTGTCCGGACCGTTGTGATGTTGGAGGTCGTATGTTGTTTGGATTGGATGGCTTGGAAAGTGCTTTCAAAATCTATACATAATATCCATATTAATGAGAAATTCCTGGTCGCTTACTTCGCGATGTTTGTCCGATGAACATGCCGAAGGGACAAAATGATCCACAACACTTCCCAAATGTTTCGATCAAAGCTTGAAAGCAGAAAGCCTCAGGGCTTGCCATAGTTGACCTGCCATAGTTGAGTTGTCCCACTGTTGGCTTACTGAGACATCTTAAACCGGCCCACCTGTGCCTTCACTTCAATTCGAATGATGGACAGGGGCCCCTAGTGGGCCAATTTACTAGGGATTACTAGGGAGAACTATGCTGGGCCGCGAAAAACCTTCCCTTCATCTTTTGGACATCTCCTTGAGAGGTGCAGTATGTCATGGCGTTTTTCACCATGGTGATAGCCTTCATGAGTTGGGATAGAAGTCTAGGAGGATCTCGTGCTCTCAATTTTTTCGACCTTTCAAAGCTGAGCCAAAACGTCAGTGAGGCTGGCTTGATCTGGGGATGATCTCTGAGGCCCAAATGAAACTCAGCTGAAGCAGAATGAACTCTGACCATATCCCCCCAAAAAAAAACAAAAAGTATTTCCAGGTTGCTATAGATGATACTCAGTACATAGTTTCAAGTTTCTGGCTGTTCTATCTATTTATGGTTGCTATAGGGGGTGACTTTTTTGTATGTCTTCAATTGTGTGTTGGATCCGTCTTTACTTGCCCGAGGGACAATTTTATGGAGATATCAATCAAGGAGAGTACTTACTCATGGTAGGCTTCCATCAGTGGACAACGTGTCATGTTTGATCCATCGGATTTATGGTGGATACTCACCTGCAAAGTTGGCAGAAGCAGATATCTCATTTCAAATCCAACGACACATGATAAAATGGCTCGGCAACAAAGCTCAAAACTTCAACCGTTGCACCAAACATTTGACTCTGATCCTTTTCTGAAGTCCTTCCTGCTTTGGTTCAGTTGACTCCAAGTATTTCCAACGCCACAAGAACAAATGAGGAAACCCCGGTGACGAAGTCGCTTAAAACCGACTTGTTCGCCTTTTGCGCCCATCAGGATCCAATGAATCCAATGAACGCCGCCCATTCAAACTCCTTTCAGATTCGCAAACGTCTACAGTCACTCAAACTCACCGAAAAAGTTCTGCCCGACGCATGCGATTCCATGCGTTTCCAACTTGGGCGACTCCCTTGGTTTCGCCAACGAAACCGTGGCGGTGATCCATTGAGGCTGTGATCGAAATGTGGCTTAAGCTTCCCATGTACCAAACGTAGAGGCCACGGGCTCAGATTTGCACCTGATTTTCGTCGACTTTCTTCCTGAGTCCGAAAGATCTGGAAGTGGGGAAACCACCGCTGGGATTTTCACAGCTTTTATCAGCTATCGCCATGTTTTTTCATGGGGAAGCTGATGAGAAACCGAGGGGATTCTTGGGAGCCGCAATTTTCATTGGAGACACACCCGAATCACTCCTGCTTGCCGCATGGCAACACTTCGGGTGAATCATCTTGACCCAAATCATTGGTTGGAATATTTACAGGAGCCCCGAAAAAGGACCCCCTAATAGGGGGAAGTTCACCATGTTTTCCAAGATTTCCCATCAGTCCAATGACGATGTCTTCCTTGTTCAGGGCAACTATTGCCAACTTTCAAGTAGGAGCCCGTAAATGGCTTGCCATGGACAATTCCTTGCCTGGCTGGACATAGTTCCTCCATCATTCAGGGGGAGGTTCATGTTAATACAGTGCTGTTCTTCTCGCGATTTTGTGATGGGTTTTTCCCATCTTTTTGAGGTATGCCCCAAAAGTGACAACCCATACAAAGCCCAGTTTACCAATTGCTTCAAGGCCATATGATCCTCAGGATCACTGTACTTCCAATCATGGAAACTCAAGGGTAATCCCCCAGAGGTTCCCCAAACAAATCAGGCCTGATGTTGAGGGGTTCTTGCAGTCCCTTGGGAGGGACACGGGTGTCGATCCTTTATGAAAATAAATGGAATTGTCCTGCAATAATTATAATCATAAGTACTGGTTGGTGGTTTTTAGCCATCTTGAAAAATATGAAAGTCAATGGGAAGGATTGTTCTAGAAAACGGTAAATAAAAAATGTTTGAAACCACCAACCAGAGTAGCATTCATAATCACAATTCACAGCAACAATCACAAATCATCGCTATCACAATGGTACTCTTAGTGACTAATCATACCAATGACAATAATTTCATCCCCCTACCGTTAAAACTATAAACAAATCCAAACTCACCGCGAGAAACCATGGCTTAGTAGCAGATTTTTTTTCCGTATTTGGAACATCTTTGGAACCATGAAAATCATCAAAGTTGAAGCGAAAAAATCTCGAAAAAATGGCGTCCCAGGCGCTTCACTAAGACCATGAAATGTCCTCCAGCAGGGGGCAGCTCCGCCACCAAGCCCTCTTGCGGACGCATCTCCTTGGCGGATGCCCAGATGCCTACGATTCTCCTAGGGGTTGACCGGGGAAACACATGAAAATGTCGATGTTTACCCCTAGTGTCTCCTAGAAAACATCAGTGGCAAAGGGCTGTGAAAATATCTGTTGGAATTTTGTACCAACAAAATAAGAATAAAGGTTTGATATCTGGATATATTGCCATATACATAATATATCATATATATACGTATATATATATATAATGGGATATGTCAATTTGACCCCATTGGACTTGCACATGCCGTATGAAGGCTCACGAGTTGTCCCAACTTGAGGAAAAGGGAGTGTAGCACCCGACTTGTTGTAGTGCCCCACTTGTTCTGTTTACATTGGTAGCGGAGCCTTCTGGTGGGCTTTTGTAAATCACCAGCAAAGATCTGCCATAGCCTGCGGTGTCTGGTTTGTGGCTAGGGCCAAAGGCGACGTCGCTGTTGGGGCACTGGAGGGCTTGGATGATGTCAGCTCCTGTGGCTGCTGCTCCTGGGGATACTGCCGAAGGGGTTGATGAAGCCAGTGGAGGGTCCACTGTTTCTCAGGATGATCAACCTAGCTCAGGACAGAGGTGGAGCGAAGATGACTGGCGCCTTTGGAATGCTGGTCAGTGGCCGACGAGGGCAATGGCATCACCTGCGCCCACTGTGTATGAGGCTTCCGATGGAGCTGAACAACAAGCTGGGACGAGACAGCGGACTTCATGGTGGTCGAGCTCTACGGCAACGACGTGGGAGGACCCGTGGACTAGGTGGCGAGACCCATGGTCTTCGAGCCGATCAGAGGAGGTCTTGGATGAGCGAAGTGGGGGCACTGACAAGATAGCGGTGCCAGAGTTATCGGGAGAAGACGATCGTGATGGGTGCAAGGCCAAGAGCTACCTGCGAAAGGTGCAGGCTTGGAGACGAGTGACACGTCTCAAGCCTCACAAGCAAGCTCTGGTCTTGTACAACGGCTTGTCTGGGAAGGCTTGGAGAGACGCGGAGGAGATCGACCTTGCGGCCTTGGACTCCCCCGACGGCGTTGACGTCTTCATGCAGTGGATCACGGAGCACTACTTGGACAAGGAGATCGTGAAGGCCGGCAAGTACATGAGCGACTTCTTCAAGCACTACAAGCGTGGCCACGCTCAGGACATCCGAGACTTCAACATGGAGTTCGACAGGCACATCAGCAAGTTGAAGGAAGTTGGATGCGTGCTGCCAAGCGTATGTTGCGCTTGGTGGTACATCGACAAGCTGAGGATGGACAATGCTGCGGAGCTCAACCTCCTCTCCTCCGTGGGGAACCAGTACGAGTTGATCCGTCTCCAGGAGGCTGCCGTGGTTCAGGATCGTATGAATCGAAGGATCTGGGAACAACGGAAGGTGGACACCAAGAAGAACCAGGTCTATGTGGCTGAGATCGAGGAGACCCTGGACGATGAGGAGGACCCGGAAGACCTCGAGCTCTACGACCTTGAGGAGACTACGGAGATTGACGATGACGAGACTCACGAGGCCTACGTCGCTTTCCAGAATGCCAAGGCGAAGTACAACAGTGTGATCAAGGCTAGAGGCACTACTGGCCCCCAGTCTCGTGAGGAGTCTCTGCAGAAAGCGAAGGCTCGTTCCTACTGCAGTGCCTGTGGCAAGAAGGGGCATTGGCACAAGGACCCTATCTGCCCAAAGAATAAACAGGCATCAACTGCCACACCGCACACCACTCACATTGCCTACTACACCAATGGCCAGTTGACCGACTTGGAGGTGATCGTTGACTGCGCCTGCAGTCGCACACTGGCTGGACCGGAGTGGGTGAAGGCCTACATGAAGAAGGCCGATCAGGGCGGTGTGCCGTACTTTGTCATGCGCCAGGATGAGACCTTCAAGTTTGGGGGCCCCAAGGTATATCCTTCGACCAGGGCGATGGTTTGCTTTCTTTGCCTCCACGGCAAGTGGTTTGCGGTGAAAGTTTCCATTGTGGCGACGCATGTGCCGCTTTTGCTGAGCCACCCGGTTTTGGCTGCTTTGGGAATGCACTTCAAGTTGGACACCAACAAGGCCGACTTCACCAGCTTAGATCTTGAGGACGTAGCTTTGAGTTTTACCACTTCTGGCCACCCCTGTGCCGAAGCTGTTTCCTTTTCTGGCCAGCCGCTTGCTTGGCCTGACTTTGTGGACTGGAGTGTGACAGAAATTCACATTCCAGTACGATCTGAGCGCCGTGAAGCATATATGGTGAGTGCAGCCTCAGAGGGTATCGAAATGCTTTTCTATCCAAAGGTGAAATTTCAGGTCAAGGAGTTTTTGTGTAGAGATGTTTTGCCGGTTGAAACTTTTATGCACTGGTGGAATGGTCAACCTCCTTCTCGTGACTTTTGGATTGAGACCGAAGAGTACATGTATCGCATCCATGTCACACCACGGAGAACATTATTTGACCCCTCCAATTGGCAAACATCACAGACTGAACTTCGAGACCTTTTGTTGCAAAGATTGGGAACCTGCCGAGAATCGACTTGCATACCATGTCATGCAAAATGCCATCACATTGTGGTCGAACATTCTTGGAGAGAAGATCATGGACCACGAGCTGAGTTTCTTTGGATTGGCCGCAGCCGTTTTCAACGGAAAGCTCAAACCGCCCCACGCTCCTTGTCTTCTACGGCATCCCATGTCCACGAGGGCAACAACCCCATCGCTATGGAAGATGAAGCGAGAGGAGTTGGTGACAGCCCTCGAGAAGCTGGGGATCTCGGTGAGGGCGGAATGGACAGTGCCCGAACTGAGGGCAACTCTGATCGAGCATCAAGAGGCTCATGGAACTCCCAACCCGCAGGTGAAGGGCCTCACTCGGCTTACCTTGGACGAGCTGAAGGACAAGTGCGCATCCGAAGGGATCGCCATGCCGGACAGCAAGCCGACCCGGGGGCTTCTGATGAAGCTCTTGAGGGAGAACGCACCCCCAACAGGGGACGAGGTGGTCTGCTTCGGGATGTACAAGGGCTATCTCTACAAGGAGGTCAACGAGAAGTACCTGCAGTGGGCAATGGAAGAGGTGGCTGCCAATCCTCAGCACTCTTTGGATC
This sequence comes from Cladocopium goreaui, assembly GCA_947184155.2. NCBI lineage: Eukaryota > Dinophyceae > Suessiales > Symbiodiniaceae > Cladocopium > Cladocopium goreaui. Next base: position 81,043 of record CAMXCT020002648.1, read on the forward strand.
TGGCACGCCTGGCCAGGTGGGCACAAGCCCGCTCCACTACGCCTGGAACTGGTTCAAGGCCATCGGCACCCGAGGTGGGAGCAGTTGTGCCGCTGCCCAAGGCAGCATACCTGGTGCCGAAGGTCACAATGCCGGGGAGGGAGGAGCCGTCGAAACAGTCAAGGACTTCAAGGACCAGACCCCTGGAGATGGAGGAGTCGAGCGAGTTCTCGGAGGTGGAATGGGCAACAGAGGACCGCATCAAGGACATGGAGGCGAGGCTGGCGATTCTACGACAGATCAAGGAGACCGAGGACAAGCAGGAGGCCAAGGCCAAGGCAGTCCCTCCAAAAGCAAACTGAAGAAGAAGGCCTACTAGCAGAAGGTTGATGAGCTGAGGGAGATGAGGAGATCGATGAGACACGAAGCGCTTTGGGTGGCCACCAACAACTCTGAAGAGGAGGACATCCCGGAGAAAGACATCGTCGAGCTCTATGACCCGGACACCATCGAGGTTGATGAGTATGACATCGACAACGACGGCTTGCCCAAGGTGAACCTCAACTACCCCTCGGACTATGACTTGGTCCGCAACTTGCCGGCCAAGAGGATGAAGAGGGCATCACGGAAGAGGGTCACGGGGTGGGCTCAACGAGCTTTGACCTGCCTGTGCACCACCTTGGTGGCATTGGCTTCCCCCGTGGCCGAGGAGCTCAAGGAAGTAGTGGGGGAGCCACTGCATGATGCCTATCTGGCTATCTCTGGCCATCGACCACAAGAGGAGACTGTCTCCTTGCTTGAACTCTTTGCCGGGTCGGCCCATTTGACGGGCTACTTCGCAGCCCAAGGACACAATGTCCTAGAGCCGCGAGACATCGTCTACGGACATGATCTGTTTGACAGGTGCCAGCAGGTGTCTGTCTTGGAGGACATCCGGAGGATGAAGCCCCGACTTCTTTGGGTCGCTCTACCCTGCACAAAATGGTCTCCCTGGCAAAGGTTGAACTATGCACACCGAAAACAACAACTTCGGCGAGAACGAGCCAAGCAACGGAAGCTCATGAAGTTCACCTTGGACTGCGCTTGGGAACAACTTGATGCTGGTCGTGAGGTTGCTTTTGAACACCCTCGTGATTCTGGGATGTGGGAAGATTCCGCTTTGGAGCCTCTCCTCAACTCCCCTTGGATGTCCCAGACTACCTTTGACATGTGCCGCTATAAATAACCTGAGGGCCGTCACGGATGGCGGTAGGCTCAGGAAACCCACTAGGGTGGTAGCATCGAATCGTTTGCTGCTGGACGGCCTACGTCTGACCTGTGTTGGCGGCCATGAACATACCGCCACTCAAGGAAGAAACACCAGACCTGCTGGAGTCTACACCAAGGAATTTTGCAAGGCCATCTTCAAGGGCTATGAGAAGATGACCCACTCTCTTTGGTACCATCGCGAAGATCGCACTTGGGAAGCTATGCCTGTGGGGACTACTTCGTCTACATCTTCCGCGTCGAGGAGTCCCCCTACGCCACATCAAGATCTTGTTCGAGATGCCCAAGTTCCTCTTCGTTCTGGAGACCAACGAGGTGCTGATCGCCAACCAGATTCTAACCAACAACCTGGTGCTGCTCTACCCGGAAGAGATGGTGCTGCGGGGATCCATTTGCCTAGCAGCGTGCCCAACCACATTGCGAAGGCTCTCAAGAGGATCCACCAAAAATTGGGACATCCTTCCAACACCGATTTGAGCAGACACCTGCGCCTAGCAGGAGCAAGAGATCAAGCTGTAAAAGCAGCGCAAGCCATCAAGTGCGAGACTTGTTCTCGCCTGACCGGCCCTGGCACTCGACGCCCCGGCCGTGTGGTACGCCCTTTGGACTTCAACCAGGAGGTCTGTGTGGACACCATTGCCCTCTATGATGTGGATGGGGGCAAAATCGAGGCCATCTCCATCCTGGACGTGGCTACTGGCTATCACTTGGTTTGCAGAATCCGTGGACGCAAGTCATCTGAACTCCTCCAGGACTTCACGGATCATTGGATACAATGGGCGGGCCCACCTTTGCAGGTGACCTGCGATGAAGAACGAGGCCTAATGAAAGAGTTCACAGATGGTCTCGACATGCTGGGGATCCGAACGAGGTACACCGCTGGTCAGGCTCATTGGCAAAATGGAGCCGTTGAGAGGCAGAACCAGTGGTTTCGAGCTATATGGGAGCGAGCTGTCGCACACTCTCAGACAAAAGCTGATGAGGTTGACTACGCCCTGGCCATGACCTGCGCAGCCAAGAATAACCTACGCCGCCATCATGGATACTCTCCAGCGCAATGGCTCTTTGGTTCAGAACCGCGGACTGGTGATGCCATGCTGGATGAGAACGAGAAACTATTTCACCTTGAAGAACTTCGCACAGAAGATGACCTCTGGCGACGCAAACAACAAATTCGCTATGCTGCCCGCATAGCCTTTTTGGAGTCACAGGCCGATGCTGCGACAAAACGAGCTCTACTTGGACGCTCTCGAGTATATCCTGGTCCTTTCTCTGTGGGCGACTATGTGTACGTCTTCAGGGTTAACAAGACACCTGGAGGTAAAGCTCGCCAACGACAGAATGTAGGAGAATGGATCGGGCCTGGCGTAGTCATTGGAAAAGAAGGTGAGTCCTATTGGATCTCACGCGGAGGCCGTTGTGTCCTATGCGCAGGTGAACATCTGCGACCTGCTGAGTCTGAAGAACTGGGTCAAGCCTTCCAGACCCAAGCTCTTAAGGATGACCTGATGCGGGTGGTTCAGAACCTCAAGGACGAAGCCAATGATGAGGTCTTCGCCGACGCAACAGACCCCCCGCCGCTCAACAAAAGGGCAGTTGAAACAATCCTGGTCCCAGAACGTCGGGTCTCGACTAAAGGGACGGTGAGGATGCTGAAGAGGTCAGTTCCTCAACCCAGTGATGACCAGCCTGGCCGCCCCTCACCTGCTCAACAGAGCGCACAAGGTCTTGAAGCCATCCCTGAACGAGATGTCGAAGATGCACTGGATGATGCCGTGAATCAGGCATTTGTGGTCGAACGCCGAGCTCCTCGTAGCACAATCAAACAACTTGACAAGGAAGTCAAATGGGAAGAGATCCCAGAAGATGAGAAGTCCCTCTACCTTGAGGCTGAGAAGAAACAATGGGACGAACATCTTCGCTACGAGGCAGTTCGAGTACACCCTCCTGAAGATGCAGATCTTCTTCGTGCCAAGGTCCCTACCAACAGGATCTTGAAGGCTCGTTTTGCCTACCGAGACAAGAATGTAGCAAAACGTCGGGAGGATCCAACCATACCTGCAAAAGCAAAAGCCAGGTTATGCATTGGAGGTCATATGGACCCTGATCTCCAGAAAGGCGAGATCAACACTGAAGCCCCTACGGCCTCCAAGACATCGATGTTCACATTGCTGTTCTTGGCAGCCCAATTTGGCTGGCGACTCGCTGCTGGAGACGTGGAGGCTGCTTTCCTCAATGGCATTGAGTCCAAGCGCAACTTGTACTTTGAACCTCCCAAACGTGGGCTCCCTGGAGTCGAACCAGGCTCCTTAGTGGAAATCGTGAAAGGGGTCTTCGGCCTCTCGAACAGCCCGAGGCTTTGGTGGGACAAGCTAGCTGGAGAGCTGAGGAACCTTGACATCATCGTCGACGGCATCCCGCTTCGCTTGGCTCACCATGATTTTGACCCATGTCTTTTTCTTTTACAAGAACGGGACGATCCCAACAAACTACGTGGTGCCTTGATCACCCACGTGGACGACCTATTGATCGCCGCACCACCTGGTGAAATTCAACAACTGATGAAGGGCCTCTCCGCGATCTTTCCTATCGCAGAGTGGGAACAGAACAACTTCGAATACACAGGTTCTATGATCACCCAGTATGACGACGTGATTGAGGTGCACCAGAAGTCCTACGTCAACTCCCGCTTGGAGACTGTCGAGTTCCCGGCTGTGTACAACCTGGACGACCCGGCAGATGAGGTCACCAAGCAGGATAACATGAGCACTGTGGGGGCATTGTCGTGGCTGGCATCACAGAGCCGGCCGGACCTCCAAGCTGGTGTATCACTAGCACAGCGCAAACAGAAGTCTCCGACCTTTGGTGATGTGAAGGAGACGAACCGGGTGGTCAAGATGGCTCAAGCTGGGAAGGACGAACCCTTGCGATTCACCCGGCTCACTGATGACCCTAGCAAGCTGCTGCTTCTGGTTTACCACGACGCCGCTTGGGCCAACGTACAACCTGACCCTGATGGTGCACCCCATGAAGCAGAAGATGCCCAAGGGCAAGGGATCTATTCACAATTGGGCCACCTGATGTTGATGACAACACGGGATGCTCTTGAGGGCGCGCGCTGCCCGTCTATGGTCGTTGGATGGAAGTCCCAGGCCTGCCCCCGGGTGTGCCGCAGCACATTTGCAGCTGAGACTATGGCGGCCCTGGGTGGATGGGAGGATGCTCTGGCATTCAGAGCCTATGTGGCCGGGGCTCTCCGACCAGGCGTGGCAACCACCCGTGAGGAGATGTCCAGAGACCTGTTCCCCATTGTCTCTGTGACGGACTGTAAGTCCCTCTACGACAATGTCCACCGCATCGGTGGTCCTCGTGCTCCCACCGAGAAGCGCCTACTGGTCGATTTGACTGCGTTGAGGCACATGGTCAACGACGAATACCAGAGGTGGGGCCGAGAATTACCTGGTGCAAAGACCCTTCGCTGGGTGCCAACTAAGTCTCAGTTGGCCGATATCCTCACCAAGGTCTTGAACGAGGTGAAACAATGGTGGTGGAACGTGAGGTGGACTAATTTGCCATTCAGTGCAAGTCCAACAGTATAGTTATGGAGTGTCAATTTGACCCCATTGGACTTGCACATGCCGTATGAAGGCTCACGAGTTGTCCCAACTTGAGGAAAAGGGAGTGTAGCACCCGACTTGTTGTAGTGCCCCACTTGTTCTGTTTACAGGATATAATGGGATACATAACGACCAATATTAATGGATGGATGGGTTTCTCTGGAAATTTTGCATTAATTTAGCCCCTCCAGAAATAGAAGTTTTACCATCATTTTACATCGGGAAAATGATGATAAACCATTATATAGATTGACGGGGTACTCTAGTTTCAAACCCATATCATCTAGAGGATTCTAGAGGTATGTTGGATTTTTCTTATGACCAAAAATCTCTCAAAAAAAGAACCACATATCCCACTCTGTAGCCTCCTGTCATCTAACAGAGCTGTGGAGAACCACCATCTGGGTATATTTATGTCTTGGATCACCACAGGGTATCCCATCCCATCCCATCCATAGCCTACATTGGCCTACATGGCTATAGGGTTGACATTCGTTGGTGGAGCAACACATTTGGCCAACCCAACAGGGGCGGAGTCACTCAAACATACAGGCGCCACTCTCAGCTTATGATCGTAGGTCATTAGAACCGCCGTGGTGGTACTAGGTATCTTGGAAGAAAGACTGGGACACTGGCACAAAAGCAAACTTCAATGCAAGATGATGCAAAATTGCAGAACACATGTGCGAGAGCGTCAGGCCCGCATAGGCCAAGAAAAGGCCGGGTGGGCAGTAAGTACTGTCTCACTTCTGCCAAGATCACCAAAAGCAAACTTCGATGCAAGATGATGCAAAATTGCAGAACACATGTGCGAGCGCGTCAGGCCCGCATAGGCCACGACAAGGCCAGGGGGTTGTAAGTACTCTCGCAATTCTTGTAGTGCCAAGATTACTTCAGCTAAGATCATGCCATCAAGAACAAAGCTGGGAGACTGGCACCAAAAGCCAACTACGGAGCAAAATGCTGCAAGACTTACTTACAGAACACATGTGCAAAAAGGTCAGGCCCACATAGGCCAAGAAAAGGCCGGGTGGGCAGTAAGTACTGTCTCACTTCTGCCAAGATCATCAAAAGCAAACTTCGATGCAAGATGATGCAAAATTGCAGAACACATGTGCGAGCGCGTCAGGCCCGCATAGGCCACGACAAGGCCAGGTGGGTTGTAAGTACTCTCGCACTTCTTGTAGTGCCAAGATTACTTCAGCTAAGATCATGCCATCAAGAACAAAGCTGGGAGACTGGCACCAAAAGCCAACTACGGAGCAAAATGCTGCAAGACTTACAGAACAAAAGTGCAAAAAGGTCAGGCCCACATAGGCCAAGAAAAGGCCTGGTAGGTTGTAAGTACTGTCGCGTTCCTTGCAGTGCCAAGATCACCAAAAGCAAACTTCAATGCAAGATGGTGCAAAATTGCAGAACAAATGTGCGAGCGCGTCAGGCCCGCATAGGCCACGACAAGGCCAGGTGGGTTGTAAGTACTCTCGCACTTCTTGTAGTGCCAAGATTACTTCAGCTAAGATCATGCCATCAAGAACAAAGCTGGGAGACTGGCACCAAAAGCCAACTACGGAACAAAATGCTGCAAGTACTGTCTCACTTCTGCCAAGATCACCAAAAGCAAACTTCGATGCAAGATGATGCAAATTTGCAGAACACATGTGCGAGCGCGTCAGGCCCGCATAGGCCACGGCAAGGCCAGGGGGTTGTAAGTACTCTCGCACTTCTTGTAGTGCCAAGATTACTTCAGCCAAGATCATGCCATCAAGAACAAAGCTGGGAGACTGGCACAAAGTAAGGTGTCTTGTTTAAATGGGTCATGACCGATGATCATAACCAGTTCGCCATGGGCTGCTCATGGGTTTGATTCCTTGCGAAAGCCTGTCAAAATATATGAGTGTGACATATGCCGTATCACCTTGGTAATTTTATCGTCATTATAACCCTTAATTCGCATTCAATATCAAAATGTGCATCTCATACTAATTCCCATTAATCCATATTCCCATTCCAGAAAATATGATAATGATCTGTTCCATCACAGACATTCCCATATGATTTCCATATGTGATTTGGACTATAATATGCTATAATATAATAGTATCAACCCCGGACTTGTTTAACTGGGTGGGGTACCATTTCAGTAGCCAAAAAAAAACCTATTTGGGGGAACCACAATGAATCAACCAGGCTTTATTAATCCAGGGTTGACAGTAATGTAAATCAAATAAACCAACTAATATAATCCATTAATACTTATTAATAGATCCTGGTTCCATTAATGGTTGACATTACTACACCCTCTGGTAAACGTTTACATAACTATGGAAAATGACCATTTTGAATAGGTAAATCAACTATTTCAATGGACCATTTTCAATAGCAAACTCTAACAAATTGACAGAGGGTATATCCATCAATATCCCAGCATTATCCCAGCAAATCATCCCTTTTTTTAACCATATTGAACCATAGTAAACCCATTAATTAAACCTCCATGAGTTTACCGTTCCCAAAGAAATTACCCTCTGGTAATTTAACATAGCTATTGAACATGGCCATTTATAGTGGATTTTCCCATTAAAAATGGTGATTTTCCATAGCTATGTTAGTTTACCAGAGGCTAATTCCATTCCCATCACCGATTTCCACTGATCTCACCATCTCCCAACCATTTCCCAAACGCCACGGCTCGGCCAAAGGCTTATGAGCCCACAAGTCCCGTAGCGTCAGCCGGTCGCTTTTGTCAAAGCCCAGTGAGCCGAAACAGTCCTCCCACGGCGTCCAAACCATGGGAAAACCATGGGAAAGTCATGGCAAAATGTGGAAAATCCCACGATTTGTGGAGGTTTATAGATGGGAAAATCATGGAAAATCCCTATACATTGGGTAGTGATACTGGCGAATGGGAAATGTTCTTGATATCTTCAATTCGTTCGAAAACAAAGATGTTGTTTTCGCTCATTCGCGCAACGTAAGGCTTAACATGAACAGATGAAAGGGATTTGACGTAGCCGACCAATGAAAGGGAAAACAGAATCAATCATAGTCCCATCCCCCAATGCCCCTCATCCTTAACGTTAAATATCGCTACTGCCCAATGTTGGAACCCAAGATGGATCCACGGCTAAAGCACCGTAAACCAGCCTGCGAAAAATAGCGAGCTCCCAATCTTGCGACAACACGGCATTCTCACTGTTAGGGATCATGATGCATGTCAGCTTCAGTTCCTTTCACTGCGCTATCTCCATATTTCTGGTGCTCATCGCGTCCCGCCTGAGGATTGCACTTGATACAATAGAGGCCACAATGCTACCGAAAGACATGTGCCTAGATTTTTCCAGCATCATGTCTAGTCTTAGATGCTGAATATTGTCATTCTTCTATTCCAGGATTAGTGGCTAAGCAATCAGCCGTGCTCATCCTCCAATCAGTAATAATCAGTGTGATATTCCTATATATAGTCACAGGAAGACTATTTGAATCAATAAACTACCCTCTGGTAAACTAACATAGCTATGGAAAATCACCATTTTTAATGGGTAAATCCACTATAAATGGCCATGTTCAATAGCTTTTTGTATGTTTACCAGAGGCTAATCCCTTCCCACGAATTTGGAAAACCCCAACGGAATCCTAGTGCAATGGGGTCTTTTCATTTTGGGCTACGAATCACTTGGTGCTATGAGGTTCAACCGTGGCAAACCCAAGGGCCCAAGGGATAGGATTCGCTATGGAAAATTCTCCGTGTGTCGATGATTTCCCGGAGAAACTGGGGGCTTTTCCATAGCAAGCTGTTAGCAGAGGGTATACTCCAGTTTTCAAAAATCATTGGTTATTATATCATTATATATATATATATTCCATTTGGTTAAATATTACATCTGTAGGATATATATATATATATATATGGAATATATATATATATATTCCATATAATTAATTTACAGCAATATCCCCATGACTATCGATCGAATTCCCATATCACTCGCAAGTTCTCTCAGCCTCAGCCGTCCTCATCACAGGTCAGCTTCAACTCCTCCGTGGCAACGTTCAGAAAAACCAGGGCGAAGGCACCTTGACCCAGTGGTGAACCATCCGTCAAATCCGCCATTCAATGGATTGGTCTAAGGGAAAATCTACAGGAAACCATGGTTTTTACCATCAAATATAGTGGTGAACCATCCTCTGATATAGAAAATAAATGGCAAGAAGTATTTTATATGAATCCTTATGAATCCTTATCCTATTGAAGATGAAAGGGATATTGCAATCCGCCATCCTGTTCCAATAAAAAAAAGGGATCAACTTTGGTACCTCAGGATCAACTTTGGGGGTACCTCATTTCCAGACAAAGCCGGATCATACCCATAGGATCCATAGTGCTGCTATATATTGTAACATGGATCCCATCAATATACCCCCTTTATGTTAGCATATATACCAGCACCATGGATCCTATGGGATATAGACTCCAGCTGAGAATGGGGAAAAAAAAATCGCCCATTTCAAATTTCTTCTGGAAAATCCAGAGCCGTTCGCTTCCATCTCTTCCATCCCAAGGAATATCCTGAGCTTCGAACCATCCGAGAGAGGCTTGGCCCAAATGTTTCCAACACTCGACCTCGGACGAGGCGGTGGAGCTCCGAAAAAACCCAGCGATGGAGGAAAACCGAACATTTTGTTTTACAACCAAAGGAGCTGCGGAGGCTCCACAAAAGAAATCCACCCATCATGTCTGATTTGCTTCGGAACTGGTATCACTTGGTACTAGTAGCAGTTCTTAAAAATGCAGGGCTTCGAGAAAAACTAGGAGCAGGCTGTAATCTAAGTAGATTCCACTTCCAACCGCATGATCATTCAATGGCCATTCCAGGAACCGATTTATTGGAGGTACCTACCATATATAAGGCCTATTTTTCAGGCCTAAATTTCAGGGAATCTTCCCCCCAAAATATGGCCTTAAAAATCTGGTACAGTTCAGTACCTCCATTAATTCGGATCCTGGAGATCTCCCATTGAATCATCCAAATCTCCCACTCCCACAAAGTATATCCTACCATCCCCCAATTGAACAGGTTGACTGAAGGTAGATATCAACGAACCCCCCACTCAGGGCAGGGCCGACTGAAAAAAGTGGGGATGGTGAAAAGATGATACCGTCCCTATCATTTCCAAGTGTCCAAGGTATTTTCTGCATCTTTTTGGAGGGTTACCATAAATATGAATAATCTATAATAATCTGGGTGCTGGTTGACCAACCCCTCTGTCAGTTGGGAGTATGAAATTCCCAACTGAATGGAAAAATAAAATTCATGTTCCAAACCACCAACCAGTGATCTATCATGTGGTTGGGAAACTCTGTAGCTTCAACTGGCTCACCCATAGTGACTCATAGAAAATATGGAATGATATGGATACAACATGATGGGTCTACCGGGGGGGTTTGCCCGGAATTTTAACATGTGGGGTGGGGTGGGGTGGGGTGGGGTGTGTCAACGTTGGTGTTCATGTGTACACATGGTACGCTGCTGGTGTGTTGATGTGTACACATGGTACGTGGGGGGGGGTGGGGTGTGTCAACGTTGGTGTTCATGTGTACACA
>CAMXCT020002649.1:0-61398 GCA_947184155.2 Cladocopium goreaui
CCTTGTTTCTCTGCTTTCGCTGCCCTTATCTTTTGTCTTTGTGCGCTCTCTGCTTCCCTCGGGTTGTGTGCCTGGTCTTTCTGGCCGTAGACTGGTCCAGGATTTCCAGCACCCCCCTCTTCTCCCCCCCTCGTCTTTGCTCGCTCTTCTCTTCCCGTTTCCCCTGTTCCCCTTTACCACTCCCTCAATAGGTGTTCCAGTGTGGTACTTCTGGCCGTAGACTGGTCAGGGGTATCACTTCGCTGGTCCCCCAAAAACTTACTATTTGGCACTGTCTCTGGCCGTAGACTCGTCCAGCGGCTTTGCCTTCTAGTTCTGTTCATGGAGCTTCTTTCTAGGCAGCAAGCTGAACAAAACTGGTTCGAACCTGACCCCACGGCGCAATTTGATGACCTGTTGGAGGCTTTAGGCCTGTACAAAGATATCTCCACTGAGTATGGCTTGAACCAGACTGTCCATCATCACTGGCGTTTTGGAGACCCCCACAAGAAGTCTGGTGAACCTGATCGGCACGACTACGAGATCAAGATGGTGAATGGTTTTGAGGTTGCACGGGCCCTACTTGGCACAGCCTGTATCGCTGGGTCATCAGCCAAGCTGCTGAGTTCCTAGCATTCCAGACTGTGTACCTCATCACTGACAATCGAGACCTGTTAGCGGAGACGGTGACCAGCACCCCAGGGTTAAGTCACTGGCCCATGGTTGCTGCGTGGTGGAAGGAGCGAATCCGATACGTAGGCCCTTATGGCGAGCACACCACAGTTGTGTTTGTACCCATATCGGCAGACACTGGCCTAGACAAGGTTCACCCTACTTGGGCTGGCACCTACATACTGGATGCATGTGTCTTTCTCTTCCCAAACATCAACTTTGCCCTCATTGACAGTGATTGCGTGCCTGTGACGCTCTTTGAAATTCAGGAGCTGTGGCTGTCGTGCTTAGGACACGACCCGCCCACTGAAGAGCGCCTACAACCTGCAGTACCACCGAGCAGTCCGATTGCACCTGCACAGAAGAGAGCACGATCGGTTGACACGGGGAAAGCCACGCAGCAACAACCCGGCCCCCCTATCAAGCTGCCCAAATCGCGCAGTGTTGAGAACTTTGCGGCCATAAACGTGCAGTCATTTCCTCCAGATCCCACAGGTAATTTCGAGGATGAGGTTGACTTTGGTGGGTCAGAACCCCAGAGCCCACACCCCACTGAGCGAGAAGAAGGAAAAAGTAGCAACTCCTCGCCCACTGCCCAGTCGTGCGCAGGTTCAACTAGCAAAAGGTCAACCACTGCAGCACCGCAACCGGCGGCCAACAAAGGGGTCATCCTGCTTAGTGAAGCCTTCACGGAAATTAACGCTGGACTAGTCATTGTGTTAGCATCTGGACATCGCAGCCCACTCCAGGAGTCTGAACTTGTTGATCCTGAGCGAGACCCAGATGAACTTGCTTCTATTGCCAGCAAAGCCTACTTTGAACACGTTGAAAGTTACCTCTCCACCACCCAGCCGCCTTGTGACACGGAAACTGCCGTCTCCAGTGGATTACTAGGATCACCACTTTTGGGCACCGCCACCCGATGTGCGGCTGACTGGTGTCATGCCTGGAGCTTATTGGGACAATGGTCAGGGTTGGTTACTTTTCCAGTTCCTGCGACAGGAGTGTGGCCTCGTCATGGACATCTGCGAGGAATCCTTGACGGCTTCCAAGGCAGACAACCCAACTTCCACAAGTGGGCCCGGCCCGCCTATGAGCAAGGGGCTCTGCCTACACTCAGCCTTCTCCCCGGCGAGGTTGTGATAAAAGTATTACCAGGAGATAAGATTTATCAGGCCATGGAAATTGAACCAAACTTCATGAGGCCTGCGATTTTACATGGGTTTGGAACAAGGGCCAAGCAACGTCTGCCATCGCGACTTGCGGAGCTGGCTCAATTTGGGTGGCTACCACTAGCGGCAGCTTTGTTTGGAACTGCAGACTGGCAGCCGCAATGGTTACACCACAACTTCCTCCCTGTCATTGGCCTACGTGTCCATGCGAAAATCCCACCGTCCCCGCTCTCCTATCAGCAGACCGTGGCGTTGCTTGGGTTGTGGGAGCGAAGAGCTGCAATGGGAATCCAGTGCCGGGCTCTCACCCAGGCAGCAGCGCATCACCCAGCTAGGATTGACCAAAACCACACATGAGTACGCGATCTACCAGTTGTTCTCCACCGCAATAGGATGGAGTGCGTGGAGGGCATTTCTTCCGGATAGATTTGCCAATCATAAGCTTTTGATCACCCGTGCCATCCGGTTGTTGACTGCTGCTACAATCCGGCCAGCGCATGCAAGACCACCCCATCCCACGTGGGTCACTGCTGTTCGTCAGATCTTCCGATGTTATCACCCACAGGGCAAATTGCTGTTTTTACGAGCATGTTTCCCACAGTATGTGACGGTACCTGTCCCAGATGGGATCAGAGACATTGACGTCCTCGGTTTCTCGGCGGGATCGTACACTGGACTTGCAATCCATAAAGTGCTCAACGAATTTGACTGTTTCCCGGGCACCACTAAGGTAGCAGCAATTGCCTCTCCGCCTGAAATGTTGCAATTGGCAACTGGGGAACGAAGGGTAGTGCTCCTGCACTGTCTTGAGGACCGGCTCTGCGTGTGGCGTCCAGACACTCTCACAGACCTGAGCTACAACATTGTCCTTATAGACGGTTATCCAGCGTGGAGTGGCCGTACCAGACATGCATATGGCCACCTCTTATTTACCCCAATTGAGGAAGGTACCCATCACATAGACTATCTCCAAATCACGACCCCTGAAGTCATACCGCATGGGATACGATGTGAAGGGCTCTTGCGAGTCCTCTCCTGGGTTAGTTTTGATCTCCCTGATCATTGTAAACGCACCCTGAGTGCGCTGCTCCAGGCTGCTGGAAATGGATGCTCTGACCTGCATACAGTACCATTTGATGGCAGAGATATAAGGGATGATCCCCTCGCCACTGAGCTTGATCTACGCCAGGTGCTGATTGACATGATCCCCATCCCTGTAAAGGCTCATGCTGAAGGAGGACGACTCATGAGGAACCTGTTGGCTGAATTCCTTCGTGTTTTTTCACTGCGTACCTTGATCTTTCTACTCGACATGGTGCTGCCACAACTGGACGCTTATCATGCCGGTCGTCAACTGCAGCACCTGCAACCCTGGACCAGCGTTGAGCTGGCGCAACGGCAAGCACGAGGTGAACCGGGTGTAGAGCTTGTGGTCAGGTATGGATATGAGGCCTTCGCTGGCTTTCACGTCATCCAGCTGCTCACAGAGGGCGTGCCCATTTTGCTTTTTAGCGATCCGAATGCAGTCCCTCCAGTGTCGCCTTGGAACCTATGCGCTAATGGCAATCTAGGGAGCATGGAATCCAACGTTATGGCGGGCATAGCTTTGTTTGGGCGCTTCCAGCTCCCTGATGGCCTGCGCCGCTGTGCCATTCTCCTCGTCCAAGAAAAAGTGATGCAAGGCACCAGTCGAGCCGCGGACTATCGAGCGTATCGACGGATTGCCCCGAAGTCACTTGAGCTAGTCGTAGTTTCCAAGCCTGTCGCCTTTGCCTTTTGTGGACGACTTTTAGTGCAACAGCCAGCAGAGGTGGACTATTTTGACCCTGCGCGAGATTGGCCGCAGCCTATTGTTTTCCATGCAAATTTTTCTATAATATTGGAAGAAATGGCATTCCTGGGTGACACGCGAAGTCGATGTGAACTGCTCGTGTTTGCACAGGCCAACCCGGCGCGACTCCCACTGACAATGGGCATTCTCCAGCCCAATATCCCAGTGCGACGAATGCCGAGTGAGCGCAGGACAAAACTAACAGATGCTTTGGTCCGAGTGCTATGCCGTTTTGACACCCATTGGAGTCGCACTGCCAGGAGCACATGATGAGTACCTGCGAGACTGCCTACTCCCGCTCGCAGGGCATGGAGATGGGCATGTCCTCGCTGTGACAGTAGCATTGCTCCTGGCGATCCTCACCGGCCGCTCTGACCTCTGCATAGCAGGTGTATTTGGTGCTGGGAAAACCCGCTCCCTAGCAGTTCTTCTAATCGCTCTCAGGTGCGAATTAGATGACTTCTACGCGGTTGTCTACACCAAAGAAAATGTTGCTGCAAAAGCCCTGGCTGACCAGATCAGTGATCTCTCCCCACCAACGCAATCAGCCTTTGGACGTTTGTTAGGTCGAATCGAGGAAGGAAAGGGTGAAGCGTATGCAACAAGAATTGATGTTCGATGTAGCGATCGCAACAGAGTCATTGCGGAGAAGCGCATCCTGATTGCGACTGGAGGCTCCGCTACTGCGGAAATGGCCATGAAATATTCATCGTTTAGTCTCTGGCTCTCCAAGGCGTGGCTAGCATTTATGGATGAAAGCCAACAGTATGGCAATTATCACGAAATTGCTGCACTTGCCGCCATCCAACAGCCAGCACTTATCGTATTTGTGGGTGACCATAGGCAAACACCCGGGGGCCTGTCCAAAGGAAGAGCTGCGGCAGCAAATAGGCAGAAACTCCTCCACCGTCCTCTCGGACTGCGAGCCTTGAATCGCCCTGGAGATTATCTGCCTCCCGCCCGGCTCACCAAGCTTATCGCCCTCCTCTGGCCGGATGCGAGCCAGGACAGTGACTCTGATGTTGCGTGTCTGCTCAAAGTTGGACAAGCACCCCATACTGGAGTATGGACGGCCGCAGCCACCATACAACCCCTGCCAACCTCGCTGGCGCGCCTATTCAGTGAGGAAACGCTCTGCCATCTCAATGTCACCAGTTGCTTGATTTCTGCAATATTAGCGGTCCTGCTTATCGCTACTGCACCAGAAGAGTTTGGGATCCCTGAGTGTACAACTACGGTGGAAGCAGCCGGCTTGGACGGCCCACACAGATGGGGCATCATACTGCCCAACAGTTCAAGAGTGTCCCTGGTGACGTATAAAGCCATCGTCGCAGTTAGGTACCCAGAACTTGTGCTGCATGACCAGGACCCCATCCAAATAGGCCACTTTGTACCTCACGATCACACTGTCGAACACGGAGGATTCCGAACGGTGCTGTGGGAGGTTCCCAAAGACCTCCTTGCAGCTATTGAAGATGTCGTAGTCTTCCTTAACTACCTTCAAAAGTGTTATCGGGACCTTAACCAAGGAGCGACGGCGCAACTGTTGGTAAAGTGCAACCGCACAGCGGTACACAACCAACTCCTGCAACATGGTTTTCAGGCAGCCTGGTTTGGAGGACTCAGAATTGCCACAACCTCGTCAGCAGCGGGGGCAACCGCAAGAATAGCAGTTGTTGTTCAAACAGGGTGTGGCTTCCTCAGCGGGGGCCGTCGAGGAGCCTCGATGGAAGACAGGGAAGACTGTTTTGGACGAGCCACAGTGGCGCTCACAAGAGCAATCAGACACACGTACATTGTCTCTCCTCTTGATATGGCTGGGATGATTGAGATGGCTCAAACGCTAGCGGTCTATCATTATGGGTATTATACCCTCAAAAACAGACTTGTCCAGTATCATGAGCCTAAGCGAGTACCCTCGGACGCAGAGGCTGTCCTAGAGTGGGGACTCAACACCCCCTTGAAGTCACAAGACTGGCAATGGTAGTGACATTGAATGGAGCGCGCTCCCTGAGAAGATATAGACTGGTCCTTGCACAGAAGGCGAAGTTGCGACTTACGCAGGAGGTCACTGCAGCATTGGCCTCCCACAGTCGGGACCATCGTCTCACGGCGAGTAATTTTTTCCCGTGCTCTATTGATCGTGAGTACCTGTATGGCTATGCAGGGGATGGATACCGATCTCCACTCTGGCTCTGTGCTTCCCACAATGGCTCTCCGGTCCTTGTTCACCGGCTAAGGGGCAGTAAAATATATTTTCATCAGGCCACCAAAGACCGGCGGATATTACTCATCCCTGGTATCCATTATTTTGACGCTCACCGCCTGCAACCACTGCTCTTGCAGGATCCTGCCTTACAAGTTCATCTGAGAGTGAGCCCTCTGATAGGCCCTGAAGGGGCTTGGCGAGACTGTCGAGGATCCCTCGTCAGAGGAAGAGCGAGCCACCACTGAGGGCGAATCTGAGGAGGAGGCGGAAGCAGACGAGGCGGATCTGTCTCCTGAAGAACCATGGTGCCCGCCAATCCCAAATGCACTTGATGACCCGACGGAAGTGGAAATCAAAGGTTCAGCTGACAAGCTGGCCACCATGATGAACACCTCTCAGCCCCAAGCCAACGTCTTCTTTCAGCCTGACAACTTAGGTGCCCTTCCGCACCTGTGGCTGCAGGCCAAATTGACCATCTCCTTAACGTCCATGCAGGAAAAGTTTGCCCGCCTTTTCATGTCGATCGCAGCTGAACTGTGGCTGAGGGATGCCATTGATACTGTGGAAGAAGTATTTACGCATGCAGCCCGCAACTTCACGCTACGGCTTGCTCTGAAACACTTGCGCAGTACATCTGCTCGCTTACTCGACGAGCAGAGTCTCTGGCAACCCCTGAGACTGAATGCCTGTTATATGCCACGTATTGGTTTCGTCCTATTGAACCGGGAACGTGCCCCCAGCGGCCCTGTGAAAGTCGTGGTCACTAACCAGCCCCATTCTCGGCGCCACACTGGTGTTGACCTTGTCAGTGGAGTCTCGGCCCTACTGGCATGGTTTCCTGCTAGCTGGGCTAGCAAAATTGCACCGTGCTTCATAGGGGAAGAAGGAGGCGCCATACAAGCCCCGCAAGAGGTTTCCTTTGCTTGTCCCCATCGAGTTTTTGAAGGGCTGCAGAGGGACGCGGTTGACCAAGTACTGCAGGCGGTCAAGTTCACCGACAAAAACGCTCCTGGACTGAGTCTGGCTTTGGATGAGGAATTCCAAGCAGCTAATTGCTTCACGGAACTCATCCGTGGGTACACAATGGGTGTAGTGGAACCTTACATCATGATGGGCCTACAACCCACTGGACCTACGAGGGTCAACTTGGAAGTAATTGTTCCATCCCCAAAAGGACTCACTCCAGCAATGTGGAAGCAGACAGCCACTCTGTGCCCACTTGAGTGGCCGTCTAACTATAGCCTCCTTAGATTGTGGCACTCGACCAAAAGTTTCCACCAGTACGCTGCACAACTTAAGCAGCAAATACAGCATCGTCATATGTTTACTCATTGGGAAGTCAACCCGGCGAAGTTAGCAAGCAGAGTGTTATTCCAACGACCAGCCCACTACCTGCCTGAAACGATTCTTCAGCAACATATGACAGAACGGGTCTTCCCTGATAGAAGATTACGTAGGAAAGCTCCAGATACTGACCAGGTTGCCTTTCAGGCCAAATGCAATGAGCTGCGGCTCCTTGCCGCAGGGGCAGAAAGGGCTAACCCTGTATCCTTTGCGATTGGGAACAGCTGGAATGACACTCTCCGCGCTGACAAACAACACTACCTTGAATACACTACACGGAGTCAGACGTAGCGATCTCCCCTTTTCTCCGTCCTCCTCTCTCTCCTTAGTTTCGCTGGCCTGTTTCGCCCTGCCCTCCTCCCCTGGGCGCCACAGTATAACTTGCTCCCACTGGCTATGGCCCCCCTATTTGCTTTCTGCTTTTCTGGGGCGGCTTCGCCTTGGTCGTGTTGTCGCTTCCGTCCTTCGTCCTTGCTTCGTTGCTTTGTTCCCTTGCGGGCTCTGCCCTTTTGGGTTCGCGATGCTGTCGGTGTGGGGTTTCTGCTGCTTTGTGGTGTTTCTTTCTTTGTGTTGTGCTCCCCTGTGTGGTTGGGCCCCTTCGCTTTTGTCTTGTTTGTTTGCTTTTTTCGGCTCCCCTCCTGCCTGTTTTTGCCTCCCTTCCCCCCGCGGTTGGTCCTGTGTGGTGCCCTGGCCCAGTCTGTTCGCTGGTCCCTCCCTCTGGGTATCTGGTTGCATCTGTGACGGCCTGGTTGCCCTGCTATTTGCTGGGAGTGTGGCAGTGCTTTGCCGTCCTCACTTCACTCTGCCTCATGGCAACAAAGGCATTTGGCCCTGTGTGGGGTGTGTAGCACCCTCTCCACCATGTTGCAAGTGCTGTTAGGCTGCTCAGTGTTACCACGCTGCGGTATTCATCATTATGATGTTCCTGGTCCCCCATTGGTCTCCGCTAAGCTGCACTATTGCTACTCTAATGCGGTAGGTGCGGCCTTCTCCGCCCCTGTCCTCCTTTGCCTTCCCGGCTTCCCCCTTTTTGTTTGGTTTGGTTCGGTTTGTGCCCCTTTGTCCGGTTGTTTTGGGTTTTGCTCCTGGTTTGTTGTTTCTTTTCTGTGGCTGGTTCTCTTGTTGTGCCCTCCGCCTCGTTTGATTCTCTTCCTTGCCCTCACTTAGGCACGAGACGCCTGGAGCTTAGAGTGGATTGTGAGAATTTGTTGATCGTTGTGTGTGATTGGTTGCTGACTAAGGTTATTTGGCCTGAGAGACACTGACACATCATTTTTCCCTTGTGCGACTAAGGACAGGACTTATGTTTTGGTGCCCCAGGGCCCGACGTTTCACCTTCCCCTCTCCTTTTGCTTTGTCCTCCTGTGAGCGTGTTATTTGTTGTCTTTTCGGAATTCGTTCGTTTTTTCTGAGTCTTTTCGGGGTGTCCCCTTGTCCGGTGGCACTGCATGGTTGGTCGGGGCTAACCGAGAGGGGCGGTAGATAGCCGGCCGAAGCCATGGACTAGACTGTTCTGCAGCGAGTCTCACTGGAGCAATCCAGTGGTGCTCCCTGTGGAATAGCCTAGGGCGCCCGCGCGCAGCACAAGACTTACATGGTTCGTCAGCTGGTGGACGGTATATGTGGTGATTCTTCAGCCTGCCTATTCTGTGGGTGAATAGCACTATGGACTTGATTCGACTGCAACCTACTACTGGGCATACTGCAACGCACTGCAGGTCTTTCAGGGACGATGACATCCTGAAACGTCTTGAACAGTTCTGTGGTCTGCATTTTACGAGCCTGTCACAACGAGAACAACCTTGCCGAAGGGAGCACTAGCTTGGCGGCACTAGCGTGTACAGTCATATTAAGTTTCAGGCCCCTTTTGAGGGTTGAGTGTGGAGACGGCACTTTGTTTGGCTCCATACTGTGTGTGCAACTACAACTCTGCTACGTATCCCTCATCTTGGCGAGCACTGCCCAGATGTTTCGCTGGCTGAGATCAATCACGCTGCAGTTGTTGTTTTCCTCCCCTATGAAATCAGGGGTCTGCACGGCTCTGCGATGGCAACTTGGAAGTTCTGTTTCACTGGTCTGTGATGCTTTCCGTGTGCCATCCCTGTCCGCCCCCTCTGCAGGGGGGGATGCCTGGCATTGAGACCGCCACGACTTTCCTGCTCACATCGATTTATTGTGACGACTCTGTCTATGGAGGCCTTCTGGACAAGCTGATCTGAGAGGACACTGAGAGAGGCTTCAGTTATAGCTCGTGCTCGTGTACAGTTGTTAGCACTTCCATGTCTGAGCTGATAGGCAAGCAGGCCAAGCTTTCATGTCGGCTTGAATTTCGTGGTTTTCAATTCATTTCGCATGTTTTTGAAAGTGATGCAGTGGTCAAACCACTGTGTCCATTGGCAGATTGATCTTGTGGGTGTTGCTTTTGGGCTCCGGCCCCGTTTTTGTTTGTGTTTGGTTGGGTTTTTGGTCTGGTTTGCCGCTTTCTCTGACGAAACGCAAGTCTGGCTGGGGGATTTGCGGGTCGTCTTTTGTGGTCTTTGTTGACTTGTTTTTTGTTTTATCTGCCTGCTATTGTGGACCAACTGTGTCCTTGTACAAACATCTTTTCACAGCTTATGCTCATGTAAGGACCGAGCCTCAGAGCGACATCGGCCAAACTCGAGGGAAAAGAAAATTGAAACTGGGAGAGATTGACGATTCCCTTTTTGCAAATATGTGGGTGACGCGAGTTGCCTCCTCGTCGAACCCGGCAGATTTCCCGAGCAGAGGTTCGTTGCACTTGTGTCCATATGGTAAAGTGGAACGGGGAAGAACGGCTATGCAGCTATTGTCACAATCAGTTGAAATGCAGTGCAAGATGCCAACAAATGCAAACAATATGCGAAAGATGTGAAATGTGATGCAATGCAGCATCAAACATTCTGACTGATACTTCCCCTCGTTCACGCCGACGCAGAAAACAAGTGCTTGACCGAGTGACTGCATTTTCACATGTCGACAGTTTCATGTTTGACTTCACTTTTGATTTGATGTGATTCGAAAAATGAGCAAATAAACTATTTGAGAAGAACACGTCCGTATGCACGAAGGTTGAATAGACGAAGCTGATGCGTTTTACGTATATGAATACGAATCGAAGACAGCGTATAAATGTGTGCGAGTTTATGTTTACCCAGCCACGTGTTCCCTCCAGTGTTATCGCTATGCGTGTAATTGTTGCTTTGCGATTTCTTTGCTATGTGGGTTTGCCAAGGTCACCGTTGCCATACTGTAGCAGCTGGCTTGCGAGTAGCTATAGAGATGTGAACAGTGCACTCAACCCCCTATACATAGCCATGTGTAACAGTTTGCTAGTTGAAAACTACTCCAAACTGGAACAGACAGTTTGTGCAGAAACCAAATGCATGCAAGAAGCATGGACCAATACGTGCGCAATTTCCGCAGGCTTTGTGGTTACAAAAGATGTTTTTATGGTAGAACGGAGCTTGATGATCCAGCGTTTCTGGTGAGAGCTCTGAGTTTGCTAGGTTTCCTTTCGTCCTTTGCCGTGGGACGCGCAGCCATAGCTTGCAGTTTCTGGATCTAGGGTTCACCCCAAGGATTTGGAATGAGTGCTCATGGAAGCCCAACTGCATCAGCTGGAGATGGTGGTCTTTCAGGTGCTGATTTGGCACTTCGGATGATGCAGGCGGCTGAAGCAGCAGCAACAGCTGCAAATGCAGCATCGACTGCACTCAATACAATGACCTCTACTTCTTCGAGCACAGGTCAAACTGGAAATACAGGTGGTGACATCAGAACAGAGTGGTACAAAGTGCTACCGAAGCCAGGTGTTTTCGAGCCCCGTGATAGGGAGGCCGAACTGGCTACCTTTCGGGACTGGTGGTGGCAAGTTGAACAAAACATAATGGCTGTAGACGCTAATTATGGGCAGGACTTGCAGACCATCAGAGCGAATTTGGACGATGAAGTCCCACTTGTGGAGCAGAACATCGAGAAGACACGCCGCAGTGCATTCTTGTTTGGCTTATTAGCCTCGCTTCTTCGAGGACGCCCACTTCCTCTCCTTAAAGGAATTGAGCAGGGCAATGGGTTGGAGGCTGTACGCCAACTGTTTCGCACTTGTCAACCAACTTCGAGAAACAGGAGTTTGGGTTTGCTTCATTTGATCATGCAGTGGCCGAACTTTGACATGAAGAGTGCAATTCTTCCACAAATTTTGAAGCTTGAAGACAGTTTTCGAGAGCATGAGAAGATTGCATCTACGCTTGCCGAGGAAATTCGTTTTGCTGTGCTTATGAAGTGCTTAGGGGGTCAGTTGAAGACCTATTTGCAGGTTTCCCTTCGAGACAGTACAACGTATGATGAATTACGTGAAGCAGCGATCAGATATGATCAAAGCACTATTCGATGGACAAATGCGATGGCCCTTGGGAGTGCAGTGGCTTCACCAGCCGACACTGCCATACCAATGGATGTGGATCGCATTGAAAAAGGTGGAAAAGGAAAGAAAGGGAAATCCAAGTCCGCTGGCAAGGGCAAGGACAAGAACAAAGGAAAGCAGAAATCGAAACAAGGTGACAAAGGTTACCATTCTGGCAAAGGGTGTGGAAATCAGCAGCAGACTTCGTGGAGTTCAAAGGGATCGTCATGGCAAAATTCATCATGGTACAACAATTCAGATGGTTTTGGAAAAGGTGGAAAATCCCAAAAGGGAAACAAAGGCAAAGATGCTGGAAAAAGCAAGGATGTGACCTGGCACAAATGTGGTGGACAAGGTCATTACGCCCGAGATTGTCGAGTTAGAGCCGTTGGACAGTCTGACAATGGTGCAAATACAACAGATGGCAAAGCAGACAACAGTGGGAAAGGAACTTCCACTGGCAGTGCTCAGGTCAATCGTGTGAGTTTTGCACCAGATGTTTCAGCTGCAACTGTTTATCGTGAGTTCAATTTCGACATTTCTGGCAGTGACAATTTCCGTGATTTTTCCAGTTTTCATGTGAACATGATTTCAAAACACACCAAACCTGAAACCAAACCAACTGTTTTTGATGAGTTTGTACAACCATGTGAGGGTGATGAACAGCAGTTTTTCAGTGCATGCGCAGATTTTTCAGCTTGTGGTGATTTTTGCAGTTGCCGTGGAGTGCATGAGTTTGCAAAGCGTTGGACAGATGGTACAAGTGATGTTGAGCAGTTCAGTTTGCAACGATTGTTTCAGCTTGACGACATGGAGCACTACTCTCAGAGCGTTTGGGACAGATTTCAACTTGGTTTGTATGATGTTGCAGAACCTCATTCATGTCACAAACATTTCATGAGTCTTGGTGATGTCAACGTTTTTCAACCCTGTGAGAAGGTTCAGAAGACGTGCAACGACCTTGAGACACATTTGAGTGTGCGTGCTGTTTCAAGTTGCAACCATGTCGACATCATTCTTGATTCAGGTTCAGATGTGACGCTTATCCCAACATGCATGTCAGGGATTGGAATCCAGGCACAACCTACTCCTGGTATATATCTGCGTGACGCTCAGGGCAAAGAGATCATTACAAGTGATGTGCGTGATGTCAAGTTTGAATTTGAAACTGTGAATGGTGAAACAGTGACCATCAAAGACCGTGCATTCTTCAGTGACCGCATCGATAACCCACTGATTTCTTTTGGAAAATTGTTGAAGACTGGATGGAGTATTGAAAGTTCAAACATGTCAGGTCCTCCCATGCTTTCACACAAAAGCGGTGCAAAAGTTGAACTTGCATTTCGAAACAATTCCTTGGTTCTTGCAGGTGATGTGAGGATGATCCAAGATGTCAGAGCAATCAGCGTGGATGTGCCCCGGTCTTGGTTCAATTTGGCCAGAGGATGGTATTCATTTGACAACTTTCAGATTTGCAGTTCAAGTGCATCCCATTACATTGATGCAACACGTGAGTATTTGGTTGTGGAATGGCCTTACCGTACAACAGTTGCATTGCATGACACGTTGGGATGGCAAGTGATTGAGCTGTGTGAGAAGCTTTTCACCATGGATGAGCGTGCGGCACCTATCACTGGCAACTACTCAAGACTGTTGACAATCTTGTCCAAAGAAGTTATCAGCATTGGTCAATTTGGTATGGTGATTTCAGATGCAGTGCATACAGAAGGCGATGGGTTAGAAAGGTCATCAGGTTCAGGAGCAACTTCAACTAGTGCAAATCTTGGTGCAAGTGATGTTGCAACTGGTCCTGCAAGAGTTGCAGAACAACCTCAACGTCATGAACAACCTGATGAGCCCATGGCACAAGCCGCATTGCCTCAGACTGTTGCAGTGGAACCGCATAAAACTATGGTGAAAATTGCAGGTGTTGAAGTTTTGGACACGTCATCCATTTCAGTTCTCAAAGCAGCATGTTCATTTTTGCAGGTGAGCCAGGCTGGAAGTAAGAAAAAGTTGTGGTCAAGGATTCTTGCAACACTGGACAAACAAGCAATCTTGGCAGAGACAGAGTTAGCTGCAGTGGCTTTGGATGAGACGCAACGCAAAGCAAATCCTGTGCACACTGCAAACCCTCCAGAGGATCCTGCTGAGATTGATGCGCATAACCTTACGCATCTTCCTTATCAACCGTGGTGCCCAGCTTGTGTGATGGCCAAAGGAAAACCAGAACAACATCGATCAGACCCTTCGAAACTGGTGCGCAGAGAATTTCCTATCATTTCTTGGGACTTTTGTTATACTGGTAAGAGCTGTGAAAGCTTGACAGAGAAATCAGAGCAATCAAAGTTGACTGCATTGGTGGTACATGATTCTCACACTGGTGCAGTGCATTGCATTCCAGTACAACACAAAAGCCAAACGAAATACATGAGCCAAGAAATCATGCGCTTCATTGCTTTTTTGGGTCACAGTGTGGTGATGCTGAGATGTGATCAGGAGCCTTCAACGCTTCAAATCCAAAGACTTGTGCAACGAGCTCGACAACGCCTTAACTTGCGTACAGTTGTCGAGGATGCCAAGGTTGGAGATCATGGAAGTAATGCTGCAGTTGAAAAAGCAATTGACAGAATCAGGAATCAAGCATCAGTTTTCCTTCATGCTTTGACGATGAACATTGGTTTTCAGATTTTGCCACAACATCCTTTGTTTGCTTGGGCGTTTACACATGCTGGATGGACGTTGACGCGCTTCACAGTCAAGGCTGGCACAACACCTTTTGAGTTGATAGCTGGACATGGATACAATTCAAAACTATGTGCATATGGATGTCCTGTCATGGTTTTCATTGGTGACACAACGCAGCAGAAGGGTGATGCCAAGTGGCAACGTGGAATCTTTCTTACAAAGACATTGTCTAATGACATGTACTTGACAGCGGTTGGTGGAACACTCAGACTTTCTCGATCAATCAAAATGCTGTATCCAAATTGGAGTGAACACTTGGAAGAGTACAGGCAGGTACTTACATATCCATGGCAGTTGGAAGGTGCAATTGGCAGTCGCACATTCCCAGTTGTGCGCAATGAACTTGTGACACCTTTCGCAATTCCAGGTGTTGATGATGAAGCAGCAGAGGAACCCGAGGACGAAGTGTTACCACCACCAGTCATTGCTGATTTGATTCCAGTTGTTGAAGATAGACGCAGAATGGCACCTCCTCCTACAGCTGTGGCTAGTGCACCAGCAACCACTCCTCCAACTCCAAACATTGTTCAACTTGAAGCTGCAGAACAAATTGATTTGGAAGGTAACGGTGTCGAGCAGGCGGGGGTACCTGCACCAAGTTTGGGAGTTCCTGGTCCAACCACACCAGGTATGGAATCCCCAATGGATGTTGGAATGGAAGCTGAACCATCAACTTTGAGTGAACCTGAAGCAAAACGCGCAAGATTTTCAACTTTGCGTGTTGGTGCTGAGACCTTAATACATGTGGATGAGGATTCCAGTGAACTATTGCAGCAGTGTGGTGACGGTGATTTTTCATTTGCAACAAGTGATTCAGTTGAGTCTTTTGATATTTGGCATGATGATGATTCAAGTGCTGGACGTGAGATGACTGAAGATGACTTGTGGCAACCGCAGAGTGCATTGGAGCCACAACTGGATTCTGAACGTTTGCAACGCATTGATGATTTTGCAGATTCAGTTGAGATTGACAGACTGCTTGGTATGAAGGTGATACAATGGAAAAACAACTACAATGGTGAGCTTGGTACAGAACTCAGTGCCAAATTTGTACGGTCATGGAGAAAGAAAACAAGGAAAGTATTTGCAGAAGATGGGAAACTCATTTCTGAAACTCCTGGCTGGCTACGCCGTTCCAGACTGGTGGCCAGAGAATTCAATTGGTTGGATGTGCGAGATGATGTTTACAGCCCATCTTCAAGCAGCTCAGTCGTAAAGATCCTCCCAGCTCTTGCATTGTCAGATGGCTTTGCACCCAACAGCGTTTTAGGCACACTGGATGTGGCAGATGCTTTTCTCCAAGTTCCCCAACCAATGCCGAGAGTGGTAAAACTTGGGTCCATGGAACTGGTGATTTTGATGTGCCTTCCCGGGCAACGGGATGCTGCAAAACTTTGGTATCAATACTTTGTTGACACGTTGAAAACCTTGTTCAAAGCAGAAGTTTGCATTGAACAACCTTGCGTGCTGAAGGTTGACAACAAAGTTGCAATGGTTTTACACGTTGATGATGTGCTATTCATGGGTGATGAAGGCTGGATAAACTCTTGCTTTCTTCCTGAGCTGGAGAAAAGGTTCAAGCTGAGTTCAACAGTGGTAAGCCGTGCAACTGGTGGTACTTTCGAATTTCTCAAGCGTTACCATGTGGTTGATGCTGGGTATACTCAGATCACAGTGTATCCTGAAGCAAAGCATGTTTGTGCGATGTATGAAAAGTTTGCTGAAGCCAATGGACGACCAGCAAAGTTGGCAAAGACACCGTGCTCTCCTGGAAACCCTGCAAATGATCCAAAACTGGATGAGTTGCTTCCTCAGAAAATGGCTGAAGTTTTCAGAAGCCTTGTGGGCATAGCAATGTATGTGAGTCAAGAGCGCTTTGATTTGCAATACGCAACAAAGACATTGGCTTCATCTCTCAAGCAACCCACACGACGTGCTTGGTGTGATCTAGCCCGTCTTGTTGGCTACATGAAATACAGTGAGAATTTTGCTTTGAGGATGAAAAAGACGCAGCGGGGTTCTACTTTTCAGCAAGTATTGCATGGTGGTGAGAGTGAAAGTGAAAATGATTTGAATTGCATTGAAACGTACACGGATTCAGATTGGTCAGGCAGATCCACATCGTCAGCTGTGCATTTGATCAATGGACTGGTTGTTTGGTCAACCTCTAGGACACAGAAATGCGTATCCCTTAGCTCAACAGAGGCTGAATGGTATGCAGCCACATCAGCGGCATGTGATTCACTATTTCTTCATCACGTGATTAGCTTTCTCACCAATCAGAAGGTCAAACCAATCACGTTGCATACAGATAATGCTGCTGTCAGAATGCTTTCAAAGAAATTGGGAGCTGGACGTCTCAGACATATTCATGGACGTTTGCTTTGGCTGCAGGAAAAGACTGGGTCTTCCGAGATGATCCTCAAACAGGTGAAGACCAATTACAACTTGGCTGATTTGAACACCAAGAGCCTCAACAGGGATCGCTTCAACAGTTTACTTTTTCTTCTTGGTTTTGTTGTTGATGATGAACCAGTTGGTGAACATGAATTTTCACGTATGGAATCCAAAGAACTTCTCAAACAGCAAGTCAAGATGATCCGTGAGACAATGGACACTGGAATAGACAATGTTTCATGTTCCAAGTCAAACAGATTTGCAAAGCAGTTTCTTAGGGTTCTCTCCATTTGCAGCCTTGTAGGGATGGCCGATGGATTTTCACTTCGTGGTATTGCATCACGAACATTCGAAGCCTTGGGTCAGTGGCACGATGCTTTGAGCCCAATCCATGCTTTGATGTTTACAGTATTCTTTGTCATGGCCATGCTCTATGTGGTATTTATGTTTCCTGGATCAGGCATGAGCAGAAGCCGATCAAGGTCCAATGATGGAGATATTGAACCTGGAAGTGAACCGCCTCCGAGCAGATATCCTATGAATCCTCGAAGTCTTGGAGCCCGATACCCAGGACTATTTGAAAGCAGTTCATTCAGACCAGAAGGGATTCTTTATTGGATGTTTGATCGATGCCACAAACGTGTGGTGAGAGGCAACAGAATGATGACAAACAATGAAAGGAAGTCCGGTTTGCAGGACATGCTGAAACTTTGTGTGCGTGGTCTTTCAGCAGATGAGCAGCGCAATATGGCTGACAACCTTGCATCGTTGACAGACCTCACTGATGATGAGTTTTCCCCACGTGCTCATTTGACAGAGTCAATGGTGATTCAGCAATGTGCACAAGGAGCTGTTGCATTTGATATTGCAGCAAATCAGGTGAGACAAATGCGTGAGGCTGAACTTGACAGCGATGGAGAACAGATAGAATCTGCTGAGGGAAGATTTGCAAGGTACCAACAATCAACGGTATCTGAAGTTTCAGACCCTGCTTATTGGCATGATGTTCATGGAGAACAAAGTTCAGAACGAGATGTTGGAGATGAAAATGAATCGAATGAAAGTGAACCAGAGGGTGAAGCAGCTACAGACCCATCAGACTCAGATGGACCGGAAGCCATTGAAGAGAAACGTCACAGGTACAGTTTCTTGGAACGCCATGAGGTATCTGATGGTGAGCTGTGGCAGCAATGGCACGACGAAGCCATGATGCGAGTCAATGGGGAACAGCTACTCCAAGCTTCCCATCGACTTGATTTCCGTGAGTATCTCGAGGACATTGGAGATGCTGAGAGAAATGAACCACCGCAGTAGGTTAACCTGATCCTACTGGGTGAGGCATAGCTGCAGCAAGCTAACTTGATCTTGCTGAGCTCAAAAGATTTCCACTTTGCAGAAGGAGTCAGACATGAGTTAACCTGATCTCATGTTGACCGTTTCACATAGCAGCGTTTCAGAGTGATACAAGCTGTTGTTTGGAATAACAAATCCAAGGCCCATATGCAATGGGACACACACGATGTCCTCTTGGATTTTGGTTTGAACTAGTCTGTGTTTTACCGTAGGTAATTTCACTCTAGTTTGGGATATGAGTGAACGACCACTCAAAACCCAAAGGCGGGGTATAGAGATGTGAACAGTGCACTCGACCCCCTATACATAGCCATGTGTAACAGTTTGCTAGTTGAAAACTACTCCAAACTGGAACAGACAGTTTGTGCAGAAACCAAATGCATGCAAGAAGCATGGACCAATACGTGCGCAATTTCCGCAGGCTTTGTGGTTACAAAAGATGTTTTTAGTAGCGCTTTATGGGTTAGGTGATTGAAACTATGTGTTTCCCTTGGCTAAACTCACTTAAAGCGGAAGTCCTTGATGAGGAGGTATTGACATGCGTAACTCGCGCAATATGCCTTGCGTATCTGTGTTGCGTATGTTGACTGAAACGAAACAACGAACAACCTTTCATGCGACTTATCAATACTTAAATGGTTATATGATGGCATCTGGAACTATGACCATGTGCACGGACACATCTGGTGCACGTATATATATATAGATATACTTATGCTTTATATATATATGTTTATGTGTTACATGT
This sequence comes from Cladocopium goreaui, assembly GCA_947184155.2. NCBI lineage: Eukaryota > Dinophyceae > Suessiales > Symbiodiniaceae > Cladocopium > Cladocopium goreaui. Next base: position 18,877 of record CAMXCT020002649.1, read on the forward strand.
CTGTTTGATGCACACTGTGACATGCCGTTTCAGATGTCATGCCGTGAAACTAATCTATGTTTGAATGTGTGGCATTTTCAATTTAAGTGGTGGGTAGGGTAGGGAACCAATCACTCCGTATTGTGATGGTTTGAATGCCCGCCGCAGAAAACAAGTGCTTGACCGAGTGACTGCATTTTCACATGTCGACAGTTTCATGTTTGACTTCACTTTTGATTTGATGTGATTCGAAAAATGAGCAAATAAACTATTTGAGAAGAACACGTCCGTATGCACGAAGGTTGAATAGACGAAGCTGATGCGTTTTACGTATATGAATACGAATCGAAGACAGCGTATAAATGTGTGCGAGTTTATGTTTACTCAGCCACATGTTCCCTCCAGCGTTATCGCTATGCATGTAATTATTGCATTGCGATTTCCTTGCTATGTGGGTTTGCCACCGTTGCCATAAGTTGTTGAAGTCTACAGTGATTCAGGCTGGAATGGTGGAACCGGTTTCAAAAGCACTTCTTCAGCAATGCGTGTTCTCAATGGTTTGATTGTGCATTCGACTTCGAGAAGCCAGAAAGCAATCAGCCTTTCCTTCACAGAAGCCGAATGGTATGCAGGATCAGCAGCAACTTGCGACAGTTTGTTTCTTCGACGCATTGTGCAATTTCTGACTGATGATGTTCAGTGCGTGGTGTTTCATGTGGACAACAGTGCAGGTAGAAATGTAGCAGCAAAGCTTGGTGTTGGAAGACTCCGACGCATCAGTGGCAGAATGACGTGGATGCAACAGTTGTTGAGAGCGAAGAGATTGGGATCAGACAGGTCTCAACACTCTACAACATAGCAGACCTGAACTAAAGGTCTCACACGAAATCGCTTCTGTGCTCTTCTCTGGATGATTGGCTACGTTGATGGAGAAGGAAAAGTTGGTGAAAACGAGTATGCATGGATGCAGACGAAACCTGTGATGAAATCCCAGATCATCGTTGTCAACCGTGCGATAAATTCTGACATGGGAGAAGGTGGAAACAAACTACCGCATCTCAGCAGTGTTTCAAAGCAAGTCTCGCGTGTGTGTTTGCAACTTACAGCTTGTTGTCAATGGCTGAAGCTGCTCAAGGGATTGAAGCCTTGGGCCACTGGCTTGAAATCAAGGTGGGATTTGCTTTCCTCATCTTTGTGACTTTCTTCTGGTTTATGGTGACAATGCATGGCAATGAACCAGAATTGGAGCCCGATGTGTTTTCATTGGAACAAAGTTTGCAAGAACATGGAATGTACAATGAAACTTTGGTATGTGGCTTCATTTCTGCCTGTGTTGGTCGCATTGATGGGTCGCGATCTGCCAACGGACCTGAAATGGAGCTACAGCTTGCTGAGTTGGAGCTACGGCTCATGGAATGTTTCAAAGCGTTTGAGGACAACGGCCTCAACTCTATGAACATGGGCAAACTCCTTGAAGGGACGCAAAAATTTTCAGAAGTGGATGAAAGTTTCAGAGTGCAAAAGTGTTCTCATCAGGAGTTCATGCTGACAGGTGATGAACCAGAAATGGAAACATGGATACCTGAGGATATGCCTGAGGAATACAATTCCATGGAGATTGCGCCCTTTCGAACAGCACTCTCCGGAACATATGGCTCAATGGATGATTGGACGCTTGACCAAGCGTTTGACTGAACACGTGGAAGCTGGAAATGTTCAAAAGGTGAAGGTCTACGTGGAACGCAGACAAATCATGGCCTCAGTGATCAAAAATTGTCAACAAGATCCAATGCAAAGGCCCAATGCCTTATACATGATGAACAACATTCTGGATAGCAGCGATGATGAGTCAGATGCGAGAGAAACTCGAAATAGCGAATCAAGCGGATCATCCACTGTGCAAAGCCCTTCAGTGTGAAAAAGGAAGCCAGGTTTGCAGATGATAGCAAAGAACGGAAACAGAAAGACAGAGAACGTGTTGCCAGAGGGTTAACTTGATCCCAGTGGAAAGTGGCAACTAGGTAGCGACGTTTAAAGTTTCACAAAGTTTGGTCATTTGAACGAAAGGTTCATATGCCCAAGGTGGGGCATCTAGATTTGTTGGAGCACTCTAGCCCCTGCTTGCTAGTTGAAAACTACTCAAACCAGTTTGAAAACCAAACACGTCAGTTTGCACCATGTAACACACATGGTGCTAGCTTCAAATCCGAGGCTTTGGTTCACAGGAAAAAAATAGTTTGGTTTGAAAAAATCAAATTGAACTTCAACGTGTTGCCGAAGGTCCGTGCGCGAAACCATGAGCAAACATCAGCTAGCAAAAAGACAGCGCGTGCGCATTGCAGTTCACTTGCACGCACACCAACCAACAAATGTCGTTTTTGCGGGATGAACAGCCTGCTAAACACCGACCTCTGATGCTTGTAGCGCGGTCTTTCATTTTTCACTGCGGTGCCATGGTGTTCCCTACAACCGGGTTCCTCGGCGAATGTATCGTTTGGTTTGAATGTGGTGGTGCCCTCGGGAAAAATTACAACTTGGTCCGCGTTGACTGTTCGGGAATCGTTGCGGTGGTCACGCAAAACGTGCGCTTTCGCAGGAAAAGTCTTTGAACAGTATGCAATCCAACGGCATGGCCAGGAATACATTAAATTCTTACATTACTTGAATGCGCTCTTGGAAATAGGGGTGCCAGTGGTAAAATTTTCCAAAATTAGCGAAACCATGCGGAGAAACCTCGAAGGAATGCTTGGGGGTGACTTTGCCGGTCCTTGCAGGCAGTGGATTTAACCATGCTTGTATTGTGATGGATGGACGCACGATTTACGTTTCAATCAAACTGGGTGTGAACCTTCTTGCGCTATATGTGACCTTGGATAGCTAGCGCACTGCGCATACACGATTTTTTTTTTGCAAACCCCATATGCCATATACAATGGTTTTGCAATCTTTGCCTGGGACGCGTAATTGGTGCGTCAAAACCTAGCCACCTGTTTTTCAATCCCAAGAATGTGAATTTAGTGCCAGTTTTGCAATGAAACCTACGTGCCCAACTAGTTCTTATGCCATCAGAAAGGGAAGAAAACCGGTTGGCACAAACACGGAAAATTATTTGTTGTTTTTTAGGACGCCCGGGACCCGACACAGACGTGCTGGCAATTTTTTCTTGCACAGTTTTTATACGTTTGTCAAAATGCATTGGTGCTTCAGGCAACAACGTTCCGTGGAGTTGTTTGTGCGAGTGAACCAGCGTTTCAGCACTTTCATGTGTTCACCGCAATGCAACCACGTGTGGGTTTCCTTCATAGCGCTACATCCCGGGAACGGCTTCAAACTAGTCGAACTATAGTGCCAGTGATCGCCAACAAGAAATCAAACAGCGTAAGCAACGCTAGCCACAGACGGTGATGGTGTAAAAGGAGTATTTTAATGGTTTCATTTCATGTCTTTGAAACGCGCCATTGCAGGGGCTGTTCTATTACACATGCAATGTGCGTAGTTCCATGGAGGCAAACGCTGTCATCAATTTAAGTTCAAAAACCGTGTTTTTTCTTGCCCCCACTAAGAACTTGGTGTGAATGTTTGAATGCCATGAAGATGTCAGGGCCCTCCAGTCCATGCGGATGCCACTTGTCGCCGTTGTCATGCGGTCGCGAGGTTAAAAAAATCCTTACAGTTTACAATTGACATGATCACGTGGGGTGTGGCAGGTAACGCGGTCTTACAAGACACGAATTGGAAAATCAAGGTATCCAAAGCAAATCAACCAGGACCTTTTGTTGTTGAACCCTGCAGTCTGAGATTGATTAAGAGCACGGGATTCAAAAAACATATTTAAGGCATCAGAAAATAAATATTTAAGGGACCAATAAAAAATATTTATGGGAATAAAACAAATATTCATGTTTCCTGTGCTGGTTCAGTGTTTTGGCCCTTTTATGCCATTTTCAAATCTTGTGGTCTTTGAATCTCCCGTCCTTCAGTCCTCTCCCTTGGTCCCCTGGTCCCTTGGTCCTCTGGCCTTTGGTCCCTTGGTCCTTTGGTCCCTTGGTCCTTTGGTCCTCTGGTCCTTTGGTCCTCTGGTGCCTTGGTCCTCCGGTCCCTTGGTCCTTCCGTCTTTTGGTGGCTCTGCTGTGAATTGAGATGTTGTTTTCCCTCCATGTTCGCCTGCTTGACACCATTTTGGCAAGGTGAAAATTTTGTCCTGGCACATCACAACCCAATGGCGGGCAAAATTACGCCTGCATGAACGCAGTTCGTAATGCTGAAGGAAAAAACATGCCTTTGCGTCACATACACCACCTTGGTTGGAGGCATTTTATTCGCTGACAACATTGCTGTGTGACTGATGGCCAACCACAGACGGCCGGTGTTTTTTTTGGGCGTTTTGAGCTCGTATGCGGGGTTGGGATGGGGTTGGTGCGGTTGGTGGGGTAAGTAGGGTAAGCAATAATATTCATTTCGAATCGCACGCGGCCTTTTTGTCATGCTAGTATTATATTTCCTCCAAGTGCAAAAACGTTTCTTGCTACGCTACTGGGTTGCGACGGAGAGCCCCTTGCGCTTGCACACGTATTCCAAGCGACGCAACAACTATTTTTTTGGCACTTGTGCACGCTGACTGCATGCTACGCTACTGACATGGCCTTCATCCTGGCACGGAGTGCTACGATATATATATATTTGTTCCTCCAGCACTCGCGCACAAGTTTCACGTTGCGGTGTTGAACAATTTTCTTGTGCTTGCGCACGCGTTTCACGTTACATTCCGGAGCTACGATTTTACCAAACGCATAGGCGGATTTTTGTTTCGGTTCCTGGTGATACGGCTGGGGATGTCATCTTGGAAAATGTCACTTTTCTCGCATCACGCTGGCTTACGAAACATGGCCCGAAACAATCATTTCTTGGAAACCGGGCAGCCCGACGTGTCAAAAATCGCCCAACCAACACGGAATAGGTGTCAGAGATGAAATAAGGGAATCAAAACAGAATCAAAAGGAGGAACTGGAAAACAAGAACATGATCAGCCGAACCTGCTGCACCTGCCACGCAGCAAACCGCGGCGTCATGCAGCGCAGACTGTCCATCTCAACCAACCACATGCCGCAAGTGTTGCGCGTGCCACGCGAAAATGACAAAGTCAGCCGAAACTATCGCAATTGTTGCGCGAATCCACCTAACTCTTCGAATGGACCGTGGCTTGTACTGTGAACATACCAACAGTAAAATATACAACCGGCATCTTCGAAACGAACAAGTGAATTATCGTTTGAGAGATTCGTGTTTTTTTTCCCCTACGAACGTAGTTGCGCAATTTGGTAGCATTTTTCCGTATGGCGCGTTTGAAAAAATAAAGTTCTGACTGCCCCTTCCCGGGTAGTGATCATAAATATTTGTTTGTCAGGACACAAATGCGCTTTAAAGGCTGCACAAACGTAAATCCAGGGGGCACATGCCCTGAGCAGGAGGCAGTGCAGTACTGATCGAAGACCCAGGCAAGACCGAACCCTATTCATTTCCACACAAGGAAAACCGCACCAATCACCCTGACCATCCCAAGCAGGGTTTCGTTTCATTTTCGTGTTCCTGGTGGGCTTCTTCGTTTATCATGTCAGCCTCATTCATGACACTGTGTTTGAACAACGAGTGTTTGTTTGTGGGTTCAAGAGCAAATTTCAGCAATGCCCTAATTTCGGTAATCCTCACCGCACAATCCGCTGACAAAATGTACATGGCGGTCGAAAACCGGAAATTAATAAAGGAGGGTTATTTTTATTTTGATTTATTTTTATTTTTTTTCATTTTTTTTTGTTTTCAGCCTGGGGCAGTTTTCCCTGCTATTTGCTGCATTTTGGAGCTAAAATTTGTGTTTGCATGCATTTTGGAGCTAGAATCTCCCTTGTGTGGCTTCTGTGGCTTGTTGGTTTCTGTGGTTTTTGTGTTTTTTTTATGGTTTCTTGGATCTCGTAGCTTGTTGGTCTCTGTGGCTTGTGTGGTTTCTGTGGTTTCTGTGGATTTTGTGGTTTTTGTTTTTTGTGGTTTTTGTGGCTTTTGGATGCTTTTGGTGATTTCTTGGATCTCGTAGCTTTAATGATTTAACACTTTATTTTCACAGCAGGGGCAGGCTGATTTAATACCTTAGCATATAGATTTTTAACCGCCCCCCCTTGCTACCTACTCCTGCCCCTTTGTTTTCAGCATCGTTTGTTTGGGTTCATCTTATGTTTCTTAATCTTTATTAAGGTCCATTGAAATTGCCTATGTGCTTCTTTTTTGGTACGCATTGCGGCGGGAGGCACTGCGCCCTCCCCCCTGCACCGCCCCACCCGCTTCTATTTTTAACCGGTTCCCCTTGCTACCTACTATTTTTTTTCGTCATGCTTCATGTTAACGCTGTCAGCAGTACATTCAATTTGCGTTGTGGAGCACTCAGCCATGTGACATAGCAGGTGTAGTACCTGCTCATATCTGAGCCACTTGTTTTCTCAAGCACAAGTTGCATGGTAGCGGAGCGAGGATCCATACCTTAGGGTTGGTGAGCTCCAAGGGATGGGACCGAGACAGAACCCAATCTCGGCACATTCCAATTTGGGACTGGGCCCGATCCCATAGGGTTGAACTGCCATAGGCGTGCGTTGCCTCTCTGGATTTCTGGTGGCCGGTTGGGGGCACACCATTTGAGTGCCAAGGATTTGCTGGAAGTGTTTTACAGTTTTTTTTGGGATTTCAACGTCTGGCCTTACACCTGGTTTACGGTGCGTTTTTCTGGCTTTTGAGAAAGGAGCATGGACACAGCTCAGCTCTTGCAAAGCGTTCAACAGGCGGCGCAGGCGGCTGCTGCTGCGCAAGCTTTAAGGGATGCCAATGAGAGACGCTCGACTGGATTTGGTGAGGCTAGCAAGGTTGTTCCATGCCCCAAAGAGGTTGGAACATCCGGTACAACAGATGACCAATCAATCTGGTCGGATTTCGCCTTCAGTTTCAAGCAATGGTTTTTTTCTGGCCCGATGTGAAATATGTGGAGGAGAACCCCAACGTAGCAGTTGCCTTTCAGGACACTCCAGTTAGACAGGCATCGAGAGAACATGGTAAAAAAACTGCACTCTATCTTTGCAGGTGTCCTCAAAAATCGACCACTGAAATTCTTTGCGACAGATCCAGGATTCAAATGGTTTGGAGGCAGGGAGACAGCTGCACAATTTATACGGCCCTAAGACAAAGGGACGAGCAATGGCGCTTTTGACAGCGCTCATGGGATTTCCAGTGTTCACCAAGGACAAGATTTTTCTGGAGCAGTTGCCCCTGAGCTACAGCAGTGTTGGAACTGCTGGCCCAGCACCCAGCTCTACGTACGTTGATGCTCAAGGCTGTCCACTGGATGTTGCAACAACTAGGATTGCCACTTTGCAGTTTGGTGATGTTGCATTCAAAGAAAAGTTCATCATTGCAGATGTCACGACACCACTGGTTGCATCGGGCCACATCATTCGATCACGTTGGAGTCTTGTTCAATCAGAGCTTGGACCATGCCTTGTGAAGGGCGATCATAGCATTCAAGTGCTTTACAAAAACAACTCCCTATTCAGCCTGGTAGCCCCAAAAAGCAACGTGTCGGAGATGAGCAACCTACAACTCCGAGAGGTGATCCTTCTGGTGAGCGAGCCCCGAAGACACCGAGGCTTGAGGAAACTCCAAATCAACAACGAATGCTTTAAGTGACAAGCACTGACCTGAACCTTTACGAGTACAAAGACTCTCCAGTGAAATCCGGCTTCAGTCATGATGATGTTGATGAGATGGAAAAATATGACATGGAGTTATGATGATCAATTTTTTCAGGAGGACGATCCATGTTTGGCTGGCGATGCAAACATGTCCAAGACCATGAATCAACTTACTTTTCCTCACCCAGCCAAAGAACCAGAAGTGAGTGCTGATGAGCTCTTGCGTTTGGATGCACTTGCAGACCAGCTTGAACTTCAGAGGCTGGAGCGTTTGCAGGTTCTACAGAGCCCTGATGCAGTGCCACCTACTTCAAAAGGTTCGGCACTCGATTTGTGCGCACTTGGCGCGAGAAACACAATTCAAAGGGCGAGGCAATATTGGCTGAGGAGATCAAGGTTTGTTGCCCGCGAGTGTGCTTGGTTGGAGCCCGGAAGAGAAAACCTATTCAGTCCAGCTTCTGGCAGTATCATTTCCAGAGTTTTGCCAACAGTTTTCTTGGAGAGACGTGAAAAGGAAAACATGGTGATGGCCAGCTTGGACGTGAGAGATGCTTTGCTGACTGTGAAGCAAGAGCGAGACACCTCGGTCCATACAACGGATGCAAGTGGAACAACTCGCAGTTTTTCTTTGGGGAAGGTGCTGCCTGGACAACGTGATGGAAGCTTGCTGTGGTATCGTGCAATCACCAGTTTCCTCAAATCAAAACTTGACTTGGAGGAGCACACCCCATATCCATGCATTTTTCGTTCAAAAGATGGATCTTGCGTGGTGATGATACATGTTGATGTTTTGCTTGTGTTTGGAAAGCGTGACTATGTGTTGGGCAAGTTCCTGCCGGAACTCAAAGCTGCATATGATATTTCAGTCCAACACATTGAGAAACCAGGTGATGAGCTGACATTTTTGAATCGACGGTATGCACTTCATGATGATGGGGGGTTGACAATTCAAACGCATGAGAAGCATATCACCCAGCTTTTTGCAGTTTGCTTGGGTTGAATGTTCGAAAACAGAGTAATAAAAACCCTGCACATGCCGATGTTGAACAGGAAAATGACACAGCAGATCTTTCAACTTCATCAGCCACGACCTTCAGGACATGTGTTGGTGTTTTGATGTATCTGGCGAATGATTTTTCACAAACTCAACATGTCATTCGACATTTGGCCACCTACAGTTCAAGACCCACTGAAAAGAGTTTGACAGTAAATCGACATTTCGTGGGATATCTTTGCAGCCACATGGACGTTTGCGTGTCTTTGAAATGGGGTGGTCAAGCAACTGGCATTTTCCACGGCTATCCGAATGTGGATCCAAATGGACACGTTTTGGAGGTGTTCACTCACTTTGATTGGGCTTCAGACCATTTCAGCAGAAGGTCTGTAAGCCGTTGCATTGTGATGTTTGGGAAGTGCTTGATATACTCAGCATCAAGGACTCAGAAGATCGTTTCATTGTCATCAGCTGAAGCCGAGGTTTACGCTTGCAGGAGTGGAGCCAGTGATGCCATCCTACTTGCCAGGTTGTTGACATGGATCACCAACAAAAGAACCCATATTTAGATCTACACTGACAGCAGTGGTACCAAAGGAATCTTGAATCGAAGGGCAGCTGGACGTTTGAGGCACTTGAGTTGCCGCATCTTGTGGTTGCAGGATATGGTTGGGAATGGAGCGCTGAAATTATGCAGCATCAGCGGCCATTCAAATCCCGCTGACATTGGAACGAAACGTTTAGCTGCCCCGAAAATGAAATCTTTGATGAGTTTGCTTGGTTTGTACAACAGATCAAATGGATGTTTGGAAGGAGCCGATGATCCAGGATGAGTTTTTGTTCGAAGGGTCAACCACAGAGCCCTTGCTGGCGCCTTGAGCCTGCTCCTTTTGCTTTCACCTTGCGCGTTGGAGTTGGAATGATTTGGTTTTTCAGTTGGTTTGCAAGGGTTGCAGAAAATCTTCCAGAAGATGCTGTTTTGGATGAACCCACAACAAATGAAATCGAAAATGACGAAGATGGGTCAATCAGAATGTCCCACATTAGTGCCGCAATCATCGCTGCCAACAGCGAGTTTCCTGCAAGCAATGTGGCTAGCTCGAGCACGAACATTCCCAGCGGTTCAGCTGGAACAGATCCAATTGAGATGCCTGTGTTGAGAGATGAAAACGACCTCCCTGAACCTCATGCTGCATGGAACCCTGAGGCAATGTTAACTTTCATTTATTCAAGGTGTTTGCGCAGAAGATCTACAGCAGTCACGTTGGAACGACAGCAACTGTATGAGGAGCGACTTCAATTGCTTTGCAGCGTGATGAATGCTGGTAAGTCTGGAGGCCAGTCAACTAGACTGTCAGCAGCTGTCATGGCCAGAAACATGACAGATCTTTCAAGTGATGAGGAGTCTTCGAACTATGGCCAGAGCTGGATGCAGTTGTGCAACACCATGGATGAGGCCGAACATGCAGTGGAAGTGGGTCAAAGACTTTCTGACGCAGTTGCAATGGAACAAGACGCACCTGCGACTTCAGGCAGTTCTCATGTGGATTCAATTGCACGTGCTTTGATGGAAAACATTGACAATCCCCTAATGGATGAAGCTGGAGAAAGCGAGGATGAAGATTCAGACGAGATGATGGAGACAGAATCACAGAGAGCCTTCAGATATGGAAATTCTGAACTTTGCGAAGTCAGTGATCCAGAGGCCTGGATGGTTATGCATCATGGCAGTGGAGAAACTTCTGAATCTGAGCAGATGGAGGAAGACGAAGCAACATAGCCAGATAGCATACGAGTTTCAAAAGGTGAATCTGGGAAAGACTTCTAAGAAGTCAGACATGTAGAGGCACGCTACAAACTGCGTCCCTGCGTCAATATCCAGACACCTCAGAATTCAAAATCTCCCTTAGGGATTTACAATTTCAACTTTGTGCTGCCTACTAAAGTGTGCAGCAAGGCGGGGTGCTTCATGTTAACGCTGTCAGCAGTACATTCAATTTGCGTTGTGGAGCACTCAGCCATGTGACATAGCAGGTGTAGTATCTGCTCATATCTGAGGCGCTTGCTTTCTGAAACAAAAGTTGCACGTAAGCATCATTGTTTATTTGGGTTCATCTTATCTTTAGTGATATCCATCGATACTGGTGCCTATGCACTTCATTTTTGGTACGCATTGCGGGGGGACCCCATCCCTGCACTTAAGGGGGTGAGCTAGGGTGTGGTCCGTAAAAACAACTTCTCGCTTTTGCTCGAGAAATAGTTTTCCGAAACATTTTTTTTTGGCGGAACGGCGTTTCATCAAATTTTCATACATAGTTCCAAATATACGATTTCGCGACGGCGACGCCGCCCGACTTCTCAAAATTAGATGTTTATTTTTACATGTCTGCATATATTTTTTATTAAAAAATGAAGTAACATTTTTTTTTTTTAAATGTATATTTTTTTTTGGTTTATTTTAATCCTAGTAGTTGTATTGATAGTCATGGTAATATTTATTTATCCGTAATTGTGGTTATTGCAATGTTTTTCTTTAAAGTACCTATATTCATATTGATATATGTTGTTATTACTTTATTTGCATCAAATTTTCCGCTTAAGGATTTGCAGCCGATAAGGGGTCTTTGGAATTTGATTCCAAGGTCCTTGGTGATTTAGTTCTACCTTTGATTGTGTGATATATGTTTTCCAACATTTGTTTCCTTATTTATCTTATCTATCAAAGTATGTGGCCTTGGTATATACTATTGAGATTTTTCATTCGCTAGATAATTAGCCTCTCCATCCATTTACCCGTTTACTTGTGGAAGTACCAGTCAGAACAAACGATCACCAATTCGATTTTTTTTGGTTGAGTGCTTACAAAAAAAAATAAAACAAAATATTGTTACGCGACGGATTTGCGGCGGCGATGGATTTGGAGTCCCCCGAGCCAAAAGATCGGCATTTTTTTTTGCCGAAATTTGAAAATCAGGACCCCGAATCCATTGCGGGCAAAATCATGGTAAAATATAATAGTAAGGCTGGTTCCTAAGCCCACATGCAAACTTCTGCACCCTGATATCGGCAATTTTTTTCCCTAAATGCCGGGGTGCCATCTCGTTATTGCCGAAGTCTAGGTGCAGAAATCTGCACCTTGACTTAGGCAATACCCCGCCAAGCACCTAGGATATCGTCATTTTTTTTTGCCTAAATCCTAAGTCAAGGTGAAGATTTCTGCACCCTGAGTTCGGCAAAATTCATTATTGGACATAGCAATTACGGGATATATGGTGTAGACGTAGAAATAATGGGGGAAATTTAGTACTGCAATAAAAGAGTGATCATAAGGGATAATATTGGTGGTTTTTTACCAAAAGGTATGGGGGCACCACCTTAGAAGAAACGTGAGCGTGGTTGAAAAAAGTAAATAAAACATACCCTAAAAAGGGATGACGCCTATTCCATTTTAATCAGCAAGTGGTTGGGTACCCTTTAAGGGAAATGGTCGTGGACCTTTGTTTATCCAAAGGATATGATAGAAAAAATAATCGTAATCGATACTGGGATGATACCAGTTTAATCAAGCAATTGGTTGCCTAAGAGTGAAAATAATAATATACATATGATTATCCATGAACATGGCAGGAAACAAATAGATACATTAAAGAACCAATGGGAAGATGATACCCATTTAATCAACCAATTGGATACCTCATAGGGGAAATTATAAGGTACCTTTAATGCAACTCAATTCCACCATACATAAGGTATTTGGAAAAACCAAAAAATCCATCTGCAGAGACCCCAAATCAATTGCAAAACCTTGTTTATATATTTTTCAATTTTTGTTTCTATTTCCGCATTAACTTTTTACAATATTGACATGGGTATTGATAGATACACACACACACATATATATACATATTCATCCTTCTAAATAGGAACGCAAATTTGAAACAATTAGGGATCAATTTTTGATGTTGTTTGTTTGACGAAATTCATTTTTAACTGTTCTTGTTGGATTTTGTTTTCTCGTCGCCTGCATGGGTGGCATGGGAAAATGATCGCATACACCAAACCTTGCTGTTGGTACTTTGATGAAGAATTTCAGGAAATGTTTGCAATGTTTTTTTTTGCAACTTTGACTGAGCACCATGTTCAACTTGAGTTGGCGGCGGAATTGGGGTATATAACCATGTCAAAATTTTTATACGCGCATCGTTTAATGTTTCGTAAATGCATTTCTTCCGGGGTATGCATTTTGGTCGCATATTATTATTTTTTGCGTGTGTTATGTGTCGCGCTTCATGGTGATGATTCATTTACTGCACCTTTGAATCGATTTCAATTTGCTAAAATGTGGTGTGAAAGAATGTTTAACACGAAAAAATATACTGATTTCCTTTCTGCTGCCATTTCGCGTGGTGTTTTTGAAGGGTGGTTCCAACCTTGACCCTCCACACCCGGCACTGGGGACACGGCCCGCAAAGCAGGGAGGCTCAGTGTGTGGAGGGGTCCTGCCACCTAACGAGTCATTTAGACGTTTTCTTGGGTTTGGTTTAGGGGTTGGTTAATGGGTGAGAAAAAACCGTAAACCATGTGGCATTGCCACGAGCGAATCGTGACAAGGCTTTCAACAACCAACAATGGGAGAATTGCACACTATTGATGGCAACGGCCGTGCAAACAAACGCAGCATCGTGCAGCATCTTGCGTGATACATGGTGTCCCGCGCTCATGCAATAGGTTTAATACAAACCAGGTGAAGAAAACCGTCATGACTTTTGCAGCCCAGTGCTCGTGTGATGAAGATGAATTTCGGATTTATTGAATTTGGTGGGTTGGTATCATTGAATCTTTGAAAATGTTGTGCCAAATGTTTGAATCAACCCAAACAAACAATACACAACATCCACATTTTTGGTTATATAGCGGTTACTCTAGTTACTTAATCCTAAAAATCCTTGCGCGGCGCTCGAGGCATGGCCGCCAAGAAGGATCCCGCTGCCGAAGCGGCTGCGGCCATGAACCGAAGAGCCAAGGGGAAAAAACCGATGAAAGATTTCAAGTGGCTTGACCCAAACACTTTGGTTTACGTAATGCATCGTATATGGCGTTGCCAATGAAAAATTAGATATTGGGCAATAGACATGGGGAGAAACATTGTCTTACCAAAAATGAATAATTTGTATGAAAATTTTGAAAAATGATGAATGACGATTTTTGGTTCGCCAACCAAAATTTGAATTTCCGAGTTAAAGGATGGATATGCTGTATGAAAGTGATGGGTGGGTGAACAAAAAGTGGCATAAATGGTTCGATTGTGGCATTTGGCAGGAGGGCGTAGTTAGTTTTCAAAAAGTAGCATTCGGCGAATTGCATATTGTGCACGACCAATATCCCGGTTAATTTTTTGTTAAATTCAACCGTGAATGGTTGGTTCATGATAAATCGAGACAAATAGTTCGTAGTTGTGTGCTGGGAAAGGGACAGTGGCTACTTGATTGATATTGACTGATGGATGTCTGGTGGACAGTTTTCAGCGTAATGGTTGCTGGCACTTAGTAGGGTCAGGTAAAACTTGCCAAGGGCCATGCATGTACGTGTGCTGGAACATGGGGATGTACAAGTCAAAAGGGCAGTGACAATGCTCTACACCACATTTGTTTTTAACAGTTTGCATTTTTTTTTGCTTACAACGCCTTCGCTCAGCAGGCCTTCTGATCCATGGAACAGGTGGATTGTGGTTGGCAAAGTCTACCTCGCGTTGACGAAAATGTAAGGTTCCCCATGGTTCCCCTTCACCAAACCGCAGCAAATTCACGAGGAAGTACCTTGTCTACGGTCTTGGCGTTTTTGCGACCATCGCCGCAGTGTGGCTAGCAGCCACAGATGGTGGAGGTGGGGGTGACGATGGTTACCTGTGGGGGGTTCCTGATGTTGCTGCCCATGATTTTATATAATCCCGTGAAATAAACATGTAGAGGATGTCATGACCAAGTTGACCTGCAAACACGCGCTTGGCTACTGGCGCCTTGTGCCCACGGCCAGGTAAGAAAAAAAGCAGGGACACCTACCGAGCGAAAGCGACCGCATCAGTGAACGACCGCTACTTTGTCAGCGACGTTACCTCTTACTCAGCAGGGAATTTCACAGCAGCACCTTGTCAGCGTTTGGTTTCTAATCCGCAAATTCAGGGCATGAAGGGTTTGCAAATGTTTGCAATGGTGGTTCAATTCATCCTTAGATTTCTTCCTTTAGTCCTGCATGTTTAGTGACTTTAGTGGTTGAAAAGCAAGCATTCTGCATTCTCATAGGTGTTGGCTAGTTAATCGGCAGCTGCACGTGCGTAAGCTTGGGCCAAGGCGGCCAGCCCATTCTTCAATGGTTGGTCCTATGCAGATGTGCGCCGCTCAGGGTGTCCAAGAAATGTGTGAAATGTGGGATGTAACTACAAGCGGGAGATTTAGTGGGATATTAATTTTATAACTAGGGATATTTCAGGGAATGTAGAACCAACTAATTTAATCTGAGTGTGTCTGACAATGGGAGGATTGACCCCCCACTTGTAGCTATCTTGACGGGAGAATTATGGAATGGAGTATCCATTCATATCCACCCCTCGCTCCATCAAGGAAATGCAAGGGCGGTATAAATTTGTGGTAAAGATTCGCCCTTAAAATCATGGTTATGGGTTATGGGTGGTCAAGATTTGCCTTTAATAAGCCAAACGATTTTAATTCTGGATAAATGATAGTAACCTCACAGCGAAGTCAGTGGAATGATGAATAGGAATCGGGGAATCACCCCCAAATGGCCGAACTAGCAACAACTATTTTCAGGTTAGTGAATTCGCAAGCAATTCAGCCAGAATATATCCCATTATCACTAGCTAATTGATAGCTATAGATATCCCCTTGGCCCATTGCGAATAGAATGGGAATTATCTATGATCTATTTCCCATTATCTATGGAGTTCTCATTTCTCATTAAATCCCATTAAAACAGTACAGATAATCCATTAAATCCAGTAAATCCCATTTAAACAACCCCATGCAAAAGACTTCTCATTATGAAATCCCAATAGAAATATCTTCAGATAATCCCGCGGCTGCCGTAAGGTGAGCTATGGTCTTGATGGTGTCAGCATCAAGGGCGAGGGCATGATCGGCTTCGCAGGGGCCTTGCAACGATGTCAGGAAAAGTGCCACGTCACCGGCAAAATCTGGGAACGTTTTATGATAGTTTATGAAGATTTGAACTGCAGAATCATTGGGTTTGAACCGGAAAAAATGGGTTGGAACACAAAAAATAGGATGTTAACCATCACAAAAATGGGGGGTCGTCGTCGTCAAACATGCCTTGATTCAACCAGCAAGAAATGATCTTTGAAGTTTGCTGACACGAATTCATCAGGATCAAAAGCAGAAATAGACACCGAAAACCAACAATATTTCATCCTCCGGATCCTTTTTATTTCATCTTCAGAATCATCGGCTTCAACTGCTATAGAACTTACATCACTTCTAAAACTTCTATAACTTATATGTATATATATATGTATACAGTTATATATTTACATATAATTATATATATATATTTACACACGCACATATATATATGTATGATATATATATATGTTTATATCTATCTATATATATATATACATATATAGTTATATCTGTATAAAATCCGAAGGACTTCAGGCCCGCCAGGACGAAGCCGAAGGCCTCGAGAGCGGCGCCGTGCCGCCGGCCTACGACCTGCGGCAGCAGAAGCCCGGCTGCGAGGCCGGCGAGGTCTACGACCAGCAGAACTGCTCCTCCAGCCGCTGGACAGCTGGCGCTGGCGCTGGGGGGGCTGGGATGGAGAATCAGATGATTATATGATGAGGTTATAGTCATGATGGAGTTTCGATGGTGTTATATATATATGTATATTATGGGGAATAAGATTGTGAACTGGTGGAATGACCAATCAGAATGGGTTCTTAACCAGCAAGAATAAGGATTTAACCATCAAACATGGTGATATAATGGGGATATAGCGGGAATAGTAAACTGGATGAATTACGTTAAGACTTCATGTCTCCCAATGTGGCACACCCAATGACATAAACAACTCCCAGTTGGGATGATTATTCCACCCATTTATTGTAATACAGTATTTGGGATAGTTTGGATATCCTTGGGTCTACCACATTAACCATCAGAAAGACAGAAAGATAGAACATGTCATTTTACCATTATTTCAGAAGGATTTTACTTTTCTAGTTTCTTCCTTTGCGGAGGTGGTTATCGTTTTCTTTATCTTTGTTGGGTACTGTATATTACTTTGTTTATCTATATTTATATTTATGTTTATTATTTATTTATTTATTTATTTATTTATTTATATTCATGTCTGACAATGTAAATGCTAGATAGATGGGCGAACAAATTGGTATTCTTTCATATTTTTATTTCTTTTCAGCCGTACAAACGGGATAATGATCTCAACTGACAAGTCTCTAAGCCGGATACTTTTCAAGGGGGTGCCCCCGTTTCTTTTTTGCGAAAATGACATGGTCCTGCGGCTTGAGGCTATGCCATCGCGGCAGCCACCGCGCTATCCTCCCGATTTTGCTTCAGTGATCCAGAGACTTATGCAGAGTCCCTCGTGCGCAATGGCGGATGGATGTCCTTTGATTCGTTGAAGTTGGTGGAAATGGCGGCTGATTTTACTTCAGTGATATTCACAAATATTATATTCACTAATATCACTATATATTCCATATTCACTATATATTTATTCATTGCGGATGTATCCAAGAAGCTTTCCCCAGGACGCGTTTATCGCCTCAGCAAGTGATCTCCTGTGACAAGAAAAGCCGGGGACCTTAGGCCATCGCCGGCTGACCATAAATGGGTGGGTTGGCTTTACCACATCACCATTAAACGCCCTGTTTACCATCATATCTGGGTTTGTCTGAAAATAGTGTACCCCTACACCCAATGGTTTTGCTGATCATTATCCCTACTAAATGGCTATAATTGGGGGTATACCCTATTTTCAGACAAACCCATCTGATAAACTTTTCATTGAGTCCTTCCCTGCAGAGACCCAACAGCAGTAGCGCAGTTTAAGTGCTTTGGATATAATATATATATATTCTTTCTTTAAGAAATGTTCACTTCAAAGATGGTGTGCGAAGGTATCTACCCATGAAATTATCTATAGCATTGGTTATTGTCCAGCAATATTTGATTACCAAACGGCACCACATTAGAACAGTTTAAGTAATCCTTTCCCTTGAATAGTAGAAAATATGTTCCCAAACGAGCTCAAGGTTTAGTATTAAATCTGTTCATTTTGGTGGTCCATAGTGGGAGTCCTTTTTAGCGAAATGTTGGGGAAATCGAATTATATACACGGTTTCCATATCCCAGTTATCCCCACTCTTCCAAGTATTATTGCAATATAGTCGTGGTGTACACATTTTTCAGTCATACCCAAATTGTATTATAGTTGGTTACATGCACCATCATATGAAAATATTGGGCACACCATTTAGTTCGATGGGACGTTTGATTACTAGATCTTATTTTCATTGGCTCTTCCCTATTCTGATCTATTCAAAGTTCAGGCTACTTCTAATTTTTGCCATTAAATTCATCATTTTTTTTTTTCCTCTCCTCTCCCCCTCATGATATATATATATATATGTGATATATTGATCATCAACATGTGATTTCACATATTTCACGGCACCATCTTGGTGCCATTTTCCACCCGAAATCTTTGGGTCAAGGTCAGGGCTGCGGCGGGGGCGGCATCGACTCGGTCTGGAGTTACCTCAAGCGCCGGGGCTTGTTTCCTGAGCCGCTTGGACATCTGGGACTGGAAATGGAGGGGGGAGTTAGCCATGAATCATGGTGACCTGGTGACCATGGTGATGGTGATTAGTGGTTATTAGTGGGATTTAACCACTATAAATGGTGATTTAATGGCATTTAACCACTATAAATGGTGATTTGATGGTTATTACCGGTTATTACCATCTGATTATGACTCACACAGCCATATGGTTAAGCCATGGCCCATAGAAATAGATGATTTTCCCAGCTAGAAAGCTCCATTTATTTTGGGGATTTTCCATGGCTATGTTAAATAACCAGATGGTAGTGGGATTTTAATACTTAATGCTTACTAATGGTGATTGTTGGTTATGGAATTTTAACCAATCATGATAGGGATCATTGTTTTGTGGATCTATAGGTGAATGTGTTGTTTTATTCTTTTTGGGAGGGTAATGTGATTTTTTTGACAGCTCCCAACTAGGTGGAACTGTAGAACAGTGAGGAACATCGAATTTATGTGGTTGAATTGTTACTTTTCTACTATGACATCCTGGAAAAGTTTTTGTATCCCTCTGCGGGCCCCGACTCTTATGGGGGTAAAAGCGTGCTCAAGCATGTTGACGTCAGTCTTGGGGATATACATCTATAAATATATCATCTGTATAAAATCATCTGTATATAATCATTAATTATATAATTATACAATTATATAATTAATTTATAGGAGTTCATGGCTCCGCCACGTCGATGAGGTCCTGCGTGCCCTTCGCGGGTGCCAAGGAGGCCAAATGCGAGTCCTCCTGTGATGCGGCCAAGAAGTAGCTTGGTGGAGTTTGATGGGATTTTGATGCGATTTCAATGGGATGTTAGTGACATGTCACTGGGAATGGGATAGGTTTTATGGCCTTTTTCGAGGATTTCATGGAATTTTGGGATTTTAAATGGGATTTCAATCATGGGATTTCACCCTCAATGGTTGGGGCATACAATGACAAAACATGATGGCATTTTTGGGATTTTAACCACCCAAAAATGCAACAAAACCTGCTGGTTTTATGGGATAAACAATCACCCTCAGCCCCATTCGTGCTTACGAATGGGTTATCAGACCATCCGCCCAGGCTCTATTCCCTTGATCACTGCCTTTTGAGTGGCGAGAAGAGGATCAAGTGGCTCAGCTGACTGAAAAAAGTCAACGCGATGATCCTCCATGCAATTGACCATT
Organism: Cladocopium goreaui; assembly: GCA_947184155.2. Classification (NCBI taxonomy): domain Eukaryota; class Dinophyceae; order Suessiales; family Symbiodiniaceae; genus Cladocopium; species Cladocopium goreaui. The sequence goes on from CAMXCT020002649.1 coordinate 38,620, forward strand.
GGAAACTTATGTTGCTTATATGGAGATGCCATATTTTGGGGCTATGAGCATCCATAAATCCCAGCAATTTTGCTGTGTTCAACTCATGTGCCAGTGGAATCCACATTGTTTCCTGGCCAAAGCCGCCAATTTTATGCTTGGCCAATCTCCATTTCCACTTGGAACCCAGCTGTGTTTCGAAGGCGCGAGATCTTCAACCGAGGCTCATTGGGCTATGGTGGGAACCACCAATCACTTGGAAGACAATTATTATGAATGTACATTTATTGGATGGTTTGGCGGATTCGGATCGTTACTCTATTTTTTAGAGAAGATGTGTTACATGAGGAACAGTTGCCAGTCCTTTCACTATTCTGACCAGAATATACATCTATTATATATATATCTTGGATGTATATATATATATATACATATGCACACACACACGTCACACACCCACACACACACACATATATATATATATACACTCACACACACACACACGCACATACACTGTACATGTATAAATTTACAATATGACACATCATGACATATCGAAGCTGCTTGATTTGATCACTATCCTGGCTTTCTGACGGCAAGCGGAGATGATGTTCTTGTCCCGTGGGTTTGAGGCCCAGTGGTTGCACCTGTTCTCTTGAAGGATGACTTTATGGTCTACAAGAGCCTTGGATTTGCCCAATCCATTTGGATGTCCGGGGATGATGATGGGTGGATGATGCCTTCAACTATGATTTGATGATCATGATCTTTGTTTGAGGGGGCTAAAGGTACGACCTCATGATTCCTCGCAGCATCATACGGCTGGGTATAGATTGATGAGAATTTCACACATGTCCATCTTTAGGCAAAAAAGAAATTAATTCCCGGATGCATCAGGACTTTCACTTTCTCTTCCAGGGACGACATCTAAGAAATGTGTATATACATATATACACACACATACATATATGTATATATATATATATATATGTATGCATACGCACTGTATACTTGGTAATTTAAACTCAACATGGAGCCAAAACAGATGCTGGATCCCATTATTTCGAAAGGACACGCCAGGAACTTCAGTGGTTTTCCCTAGGAGTGGCGTCTACACCCCCACGGACAATGCCAACCAGCAGTATGGCGCCAACGGCGAACCGCTGCTCACAGCAGTGACCATTATGGGCTGGGGACGGTCCGAGGGGACACCCTACTGGCTGGCAGGGGAACTCAGATTAAAGCATTCGATGCTGTTAACCATGGGCTCCATAATGCCATAGAGGATAAAAGATAGTGGAGATTCCAAGGGATACTTGGAAGGCATGGGCTGTCAATTCTGCTCACTGAGGTGAAGAACTCTTGGGGCAAAGGTTGGGGAGAAGTGCTGGCCTTGGTCTTTCCTCATTGCTTGACAGTCAAAACCAAAGTGAAATGAAATGACATGTCTGGATAACGCCGTACATGTGCCGCTGCGTCGCACGTTTTTTTCGGGATGTAGTGAATGTAGTGTCGGTTCCAAACTCAAAGCTTCCAGGATGGCTATGCCCGCATGACCATTGGCACCGGCGTGCTGAGAGAAGTCACTTGGACGGTGGGAGCGAAATGTGGCCACTAGTCAACTACATTTGGGATTTGTCATAGTTTGGACGATGACAGATGGTCTTGGGATCCGATGCTGGTGCTGAGACTCCGTGTTAAAGAGCGAAACTGGTGTGGGACCTCCACCAGTTGGGAGTAGAAAAAGGTTTTCTGAATTTAAACCAGGCCAAAGTGTTGAAAAGCTCACTTTTGCTTAGTGGGCCAGCCAGCTTGTTTCCTACATCTTGGCTCAAGGAATCCATCATCGTGGGCTATGCCGCCACACCCGAAGCATTGGAGGAACTGGCCAGAAAGAAGGAGGCCTGGCGCTGCTGTGGCGAGAAACCCTGGTTTGGTGTTGGATCTATTCATTTTTGGGAGTTCATGTGATTTCATGTGTGATGTGAGGGGATTTGTCATATTAAGGGAATGGGATTTGACTTCCTCAAAGTAAAAAGGCAATCTGTGAGCTTCATACCCAGGTGCATCATTTCACGACGCCATGGTGTCACGAAGGCGGAGGAAAAACGAAAGGAGGAACTGAAGAAGGAACGCGCCGAACGTGCCCGACTCAGCTCTTCCAGGTTTGGACTACGCCATGCGGCGAACAAATTTCCCAGTTATTTACAGTTATTATATGTTATTATTATCCATTATCGGCCCACTTGCATTTGGGATGACACCATTTGTTCGTTGGTTAAAACACTTACCGGTTGATATCCAAAGGTTTCATGCCCGATATTGCGGAAAAAGCCGTCCCGATCGAACTGCGGCAAAAACCACCATTTTGCTATGGTTCACCACTCTTGCAATCAAGTTATTGCATAGTTATCTGATGTTATCTGGCCTATCTTTGGGGTCACCATATTTCGGCGCGTATCATTCATTTAATCACACACACACACATACCCACATATACACATAAGTGTAGAATCGATCATAATGTCAAACATGTCTAGCTCTACAAATGATTAAGCAATCAAACATCTGAATAGATCAGCAAAATCAAACACATGAACACATCAGATACCCTCTGGTAAACTAACATAACTATGGAAAATCACCATTTTTCATGGGTAAATCCACTATAAATGGCCATTTTCAATAGCTATGTTTGACATAACCAGAGGATATGATGATATGATGAACTATAGCCATAGCCACAAGCTGAGGCGATGCCCGCATCCGTGAGCGCGAGGCGCAGCGAGCCGCAGAGGCCACGGAGAGCGCCAGCGAAGCCGAGGAGGATTTGGACTTCGAGGCGAGGCGAAAAAGTGGGAGTTTTTCCCATTTTTTCATGGGATTTTAATGGGATTTCAATAGGGTTTCTCATGGGATTTCAATTGGATTTTCATGGGAATTACAGTAACAGACAGGATCTCATATAATGGGACTTCCATGGGATTTAATAGGAATTTCAATGGCGATTTCATGGGATTCAATAGGATTTTAACGGAATTTTTAACAGGGAGATTTAATGAGATATCATTTTTTTTTGTGGGGATCCACCATGATCCACCATCAACAATCTGGGATTATTAGGAATGCATGGGGATATCAATCTGGATATAACCAACCAAGCTGAAGAATAGTTGGATTTGCCTGACAATTTAGGGGAAGGCACCTAAATTTGATGGTTTATGATCATCTTTCCTTTGCTTTGACTGCAATGATTATGGATATACCGTACCCAATTTTCAGATATTGGGGATCTCATTTTCCAACCATCATCAATTATGGAATATGGATGAATATTGGGAATAATCGCTTTGGATAGTTATCTTGGCAAATTCAGGTGGGTAATTTTTTCCATTGATAACTTGCCAATATATTGTAATTGAGAATATGTGTGATATTGTGTTTTGCAGTGAAGGATTTTTTAATTTTTGGGGAATGTTTTGGGATCATTCAGGATTAATTACAAATGATAGCCTCCGGTAAACTAACATAACTATGGTAAATCACCATTTTTAATAGGTAAATCAACTATAAATGGGTCATTTTCAACAGCTATGTTAGTTTACCGGAGGGTAATTTATGATTTGGATACTTCTCCAGATCTCTTGATTTTTTGTCTGATTTGGGGTGGGATCATTTTGATGATTTCTTGGAGGGAATTGTTTGACTGCAATGATGGTGCCATTAAGTTGGCTCTTCATACCGGTTGTTGGTGGAAAAAAGGTATTTTTTTTGGTTGATACTATATTTGGTTCGGATGAGAACGGTTAAAACCAGAAAAGAGTTCTTTTGGCAAAAAAAACGTGAGTTGAGTTATATAGTAGTTTGGGTGGGCGCGTGCAGGGTGCAAGCGTTTTAGCTGGGCACAAGGAAAACAATCCAACTCCAACAGCCTCAGTGTTGGATGCGTCCCTTCTGCTTTTTATTCTTGTCTCGCTTCTTCCTTGCCTTGATGTCGAATTCTGTCTTTGCAGCCAGCCTCTTTGGGATTTGGGATAGTACTTGGCAAATTGGTGAATTGGTGGGTCCCCTTTTCTGGGATCAGCCGCAGGATGATGAAGAAGTGGACACAGACTCACACGAAGGTGATGACCCGTGATCGGCAGCGACGGAACATCTGGGCTGCTTGCCTGAGGCTGTTTTTCCAACACCTTGTGGAAGAAAATGCCGAAGGATCGTGAGGAATTATGATATGTTCTTTAAAAAAAACGGATGAGTTATGGATGGTTTGAGGGTAATCATCCTTGATATTTTTTGTTTGGCAGCACTTGCATGGTGTGTTTGTGGTTGCATGTTTGGGAGGGCAAGCTATATTCAGCAGTGGATATCGGGGGAGGGTCCAGTTTCGCTCAGGCTTTGACCCCGTCCAGGGGCCGTACTCAGGCCTTGGGGGATGGTGCAAGGCCAACTTTTGTGCAGGCACTCAGAAAACGAGCAATTACTGTTGCGTGCTGTTTGTTCGCAGGCCGCGGAGCACAACGCATTGCTCCTAGAAACTGCCTGGCAGCGGGCATTTAAAAAAGTGGTTGCACGAGACCACCAGTGCTGTGGTTTCATGTTGCGGATGCCTGGGGGATTCTGGGGGCATGGGGTCAGGAAAAATTGTGCCAAGGTTTTTGCCGCAACTGAAACTGTTATCAAATCGCTTGAGTTACTCTTAGCCACAAGACCAGCACTGTTTGACATTGCACAAGCTGTGAGTGCTAATAGCTGAATGCGCGGCAAGCGTGAGGGACTCTATAGAGCTCATAGTCTTTCCAGTCCAGCCCAACGGATTGACAAATCTCATATTCTAGCCCCTTTCAACCCCGCAAGAATGCAGCAAGGAGCCCCCTCGTTATAAATTGGCGAATAAGACCCCCATCTCACCATAGATACATCAGTTAGCCTAGTTACAACTTACCATAACTTACCTATCTACGGGGCTTCCTTTTTGTGGGTGCCTTGCGATTTTCAACTTCCACTGGCCACGCGGCGTCACGCGGCCCCCATGGCCCCATGGCTCGATGCTCCGGGGCTTTCCTCCGCGCTCTGCTAACCGCTGGTGTCGTAGCAGCTCAGCGCTGGTGCGGCAGCGCTGGTTGCCGGTGAATGACGTTCCATCCACGCCTTGCGCAAGTCCACGCAAGGGATGGCTGGAGACCGGGCTGTCCCAAGTCTTGATGCAGGTCACCAACATAGGAAAGCGCAACATTTTTACATATACCGATATATATACTATACTAAAGTTACTAAAGGATGCTATGCGAGGGCGCTGCCACCTTTTGGGTCTTCAATTTTTCTCTCCGTTCAAAGTCAAACGAAGGAGATCCAACGACAGCGTGGTCACCTTGGCGACCCTGTGGATGCCCAAGGCTGTTCGGCTTTGGTCCGGACTCTCCGCAAAGCCTTGAAGCCTGGTTACCTGACGCGTGGCAAGACCCCGACGACCTTTTGGTGGAAGGTTCTGGGGGATGGATTGAGCTTGACATGGCGCTATTTGGAATGGGAGACTTCGGTGGAAGATTGATCCTTCAAGAGTCCAACATAGAAATGTGGATGAATCAAAGCCTATATCTACATATATACATACATATACATACATACGCACACGCACACACAGATATACACACACATACATACATACATACATACATACATACATACATACATACATACATACACACACACAGACATACATACATACATACATACATACATACATACATACATACATACATACATACATACATACATACATACATACATACACATACACATATACATATACATATACATATACATATACATATACATATACATATACATATACATATACATATACATATACATATCATATATGTGGTGGTATGGACATCCATTTGCCAGCTATTTTGCTGCTCACCAGTTTACTAGGGTTTTGATCCATAGCCGTAGCCAAATGTGGACATTGACAATATTGACAATGTGAATCAAGTACTCAGCTTACCTTCCAACGCTGGAGATGGGTCATGCTGCACCCCACCCTCGGCTGATCTCCCTTCTAGGCAGCCTATCGGGCCGGTCAACTTGCTAACTTCCTGAGACCCGAGGTCAGGGTTTGGGAAACACTTGGGAGCCCTGCAGATGCAGTTTGTCATTGTGGCAAGGTTCTAAGCTGCAGGGTTTCAATCTCTGAAGGTGCCCAAATGGGCAGGTTTCGATGCACAGTTGAAGTTGTTACCTTAAGAATTGCCTGGCACACTCTCGTCACTGCTCCATTTGCAGGAGACTTGTGAGGTGCCACCTACTGGAAGAAGGGGGTGGGGAACCATGATTCACCAACAGTTGAGTTTGATCAAAATGAAATAGAGATTTCACGTGTTTTTTTTATATGATAGTAATCAAGCAAGAAATCGGCAATTTGCATTTTTATACTGTAACAAATAGAAGGTCAACCAACAGAAATGGTGAAATGAGCACAACCAACCCCTAGCTTGGGTTGTCCCATTGTTGGATTTCTGGAGCGCCCCATCACTGAAAATGGGAGACATGACTGACGTGACCAAAAATAGGTTCTCACCACGAGAAATTGGGTTCGAAGCAATTTGCCAATCATAACAAACGCATAAAATCGGGCATAGTACCAGGAGCAGGTGTTTTGCAGGTCCCACTCCCAGCGGCGCAGATCTTGACGGCCCTTGCGGATGCGAAACTACCCTGGAAACAGGACAGCAAAGCCACTCAAGGCGGCCGTGAAGGGGGGTTCGGAGTGATGGCTGGCCATGCTGCCACTATTTGGAGGGTAAAACGGACCTCTACAAAGATCATCCTTGTGAGAAGCCACTGGGGAAAATCTCTGTAATCACTGGGTTTCTCACTGGTTTACAACAGATCCTGGAATTGGTTGAAGGGAAAGCCTACCAGACCTCCATCACTTGGCTGAACCTCTGCTTTCCGAATGTCTTTTCATTGGGAAACGCAATCCGTTCAATCGAATTCCCACGGATTTTCAGCAGAATCCCGTACAGTACATAAATATCTGCAGATAAATGCGATCTTGCAAGTTGTAAGTATATCAGTATATCATAATCCATTTGTTAGTCTAATCTACTCTAAATTAAACCAAATGTAATCTAACTATTAATTTCTTTTATTTTCCTTCTCTCTCTCTCTCTTTGCATCTCTCTACCTATACATACCTTATATATAGAACGCACTTTCCAGTTTTGGAACATGTTTCCCGCCCTTGTTGAACACGGACATCCCACCAGGCCTTCAACTCTTCGCCGCGCATGCCGCCGAAGAAATCGGCTCCTTTAGCGCGCTGCAGATGGGGCAGATTCTGGAGGTAGATGGGCCAAGCATGGGGATTTGCCCTGGGAAAATGGTGGATTGAAGGAACCAAGAGGGTTTAGTAACGTTTAGTAGCTAGAGTAGCTCTAAAAACTGAGGACCAAACCACCCTGACAAGGGATAACTAGGGTGAATGGCGTCATTAGCAAAACCGGGGGCGCTCATGGACCGCATGTTGACATCTTGAAAACGCTGTCGACGCCTTGAGGATGGAAGGCCTAGATGTGACCAGGCCGTGTCCATGGAGGAACTAGCCACAAGGGTAGGCATGGCTCTGGCCAGGCCTTCGCTCGGTTACAGTACCAGCATGAGGACAGTGAACTGGGAAAGTTACGACTTCGCTTTCGGTCATGGCAATGTGAAATGTGGTACATCTCCATAGATCTCCTAATGCAGGCTTCAAAGGGGAACGCATAAAAAAAGCTGTAGGATTTCCATTGCCATGTTTGGTTACCAGAGGGTAAAGCCCAAAAACCCGGGATGGTGCTGAAAGTGTTTGGAAAGGACAGCCTCACTTTGGACAGCACAGCGTAAACCACGATGTATGCCAGTCAGAAGTTGTTCATTCACAATCCAATCACCTGAATCAGCAATCTTAAGTTTCTCGTTGGTCTTCTCCCCACTGTATTGATGGCTATATTCCTATTTTCATTGGTTACACCCACGCTCTGGTCCACTTGTCCTTCAAAGTCGCCATGTTATTCTGTTGTTTGAATCCCAAATGTTTCCGATGTTTGATCCCAATTTTCAATCATTTCCAATATTCAACCCCAACAAAAATGACTTCAAGTTTTGATCACGATTATATAAATCCCAAGTACATCAATACACATACACATACACATATACATATACATACACATATACAGATACACGTACATATACATACACATATCCATACACATACACACGCACAACTCTCTCTCTCTCTCACACACGCACACACACACACACATATATATATATTTGTCGCAGATGCTATCAATATATGTTTATCAATCTCAGATTCTGAGAGATGTACCGCAATTTCCAACTAATCGTAGTGACCAGGAGCTACTGCATGCAGTGACACGCAGCGTGTCTCTGACCGTCTCCTCGGATAGTGGGCGCTTCAGCAACGACGCCGCGGTGAAGCTGTTGCCGGGGGGACCCAGCTGGGAAAGGTGAAATAAATCGACTTGTTTAAAGATGGTGAAATGGACTTGTTTTTCTATGTGAATGAGATTTTTTGTGCTTCTGCATTTTTTGTTTTTGTTTTGAGAATTTCAATTATAGTTACACACACACATATATATATATATTAGACGGAACACATTAGATAAGTTTGATACATAATCAGGAATTCGTAGATGGGATACTTGGATTTTGCATGTCAATACTTGGAGGATGATCTGGTTAATGAGCGCCGTCAACAAGTCAGTTAGTATGTTGTATGATCTTCCAACTAGCCGCAGTAGCCTTCTGGCTATTTGCCAGCAGTGGGCATATAATCTCTCTCTCAAATTCTCAAATATGGAAATTTATGGTTCAAGGTTTTTCACTGATCGAATCCATATGGCCCATAGGTTTGCATCGTTTGCGACTGAAAACCACGATTTGTCACCGTTCAACCCCCCCTGAACCGCTCCCGAGGTGCGCCTTTCAGACCCTGGCCGTGGCGGATCCCCCGATGCTGCGCTCGTTGTCCAGGCTCTTCATGCGTCGCATCGTGCGCGAGCCGCTGAGCCCGCAGCAGACTGCGCAGGTGGCGATTGCCTTCAGTGGGCTGCAGGTGGCCATTGGGGGTGGGAAGGGGATGAAGCATGGCATATATTTTTGGTATTTTTGCAGTTTTTGAGATTCTTTGTAAGAGTTTGTTTTTTCCGCGGGGAATTTTTGTCAAATCTGTTTAAAACAGATTTAAGATCTTTATATGCATCAAGAGTTTGGATGATTTGTGGGAGATTTTCGGAGGATAAACGGGGCTGCACATGGTCCTGGCTCGGTGGTTGTTAAGGGTGGAGGGTGTGGAACATGTGGGAATGACGCAGGTCAATACTATAGTCCTAGATAGTTGGAAGATGATTCGAAATCCATCACATGAGCCACTCGCAAATGTGGATATCAAAGCATAAAGACAGGTGATACAAGAAATCTTGGGATGCACACCCTTCGGCGGCCGTGAGTCAAACTTTGACCTAGGCCATCCCACAGCAACAGCTGGTTGAATCTCAGGGCCACGGTTTACATTTTCAGGACTTACAGGAGCCCAACACCTGCGATAGGCCGTTACAGCCTGCGTAACATCATCCCGAACTAATTACTGCTCAATATATATAACCTTGGTCAATAAGTTTTCCAACTGTTTTTCTTGACAATTGAGATACTGAAAAGTAACCTCAAATCCAGTCCGTGATGCCATGCCGGACTCTGCACAGGTGCGGGACGTGGGACTCTTTAATGCAACGACCCTGGGTCTATGCAGGCGGGGGTCCCATGCGATGAGCCTGGAACAGCCGTGCAGCTTGGACCTTTGTAAAGTCGAACAAAACAATCGCAGTGGACCCGCTTTTCCACATGTTTTTGCTTAGCAGTTGGAACCCTTCAGTGAAGGAAAACATCAATCTTCCCCAATCTTCTCCATATTTTCGTAGCTCAATCAGTTCAATCCCCAACTTTTGCCCAACAAAATCCAGCCATGTCTGCCACGGCACCAGGCCTCAGGCGGTGGAGGCTCTGTCCTGGGCGGAACTGGCAGAGGTGGCGCTGGCCTATGCCTCGCTGCGGCTCTACTCGCAGTCCCTCTTTGGTGCGGGCGCCCACTTCTGGTGCTGGTGCGGAAGGAAGGATATGCCAAGAAAGAGGGGAGCATTGTTTGAAACTTCATTCGTTTTTTTTGACTTCTGTGTTTTTTTTTGGCGAAGATCCAGCTAGATGTTGGGGTGTTGGATAAGTCAGACAAGTCATAAATGTCGATGGGTGAATCTCAATGAGCTGATGCAGCTGTTGATGAAATCCGCTGGATTCGCCAAATCGGCCCTGGTGCGCGCAGCCTGAGGCAAGAACCCTGGCAGCAGAAGGTGTGGAAGCATCCTTCAGGGCTCACTTCTTGGGCTTCAGGTTCGTGAAAATCATGGTTGATCAAAACGTATATGATTGAAAACCACGAAGCTATTAACCAACTATGTCCAGGAAAGTCAAAATCTGCGGGAAATGCAGGAAACCACCATTCTTTCTTTAATGGTTTCACAATGTTTCACAAAACGTATTTCCCCAGCCAAATCTGTAGATTTCCCCAACCAAACCAATGATGACGTCATCGAGGATTCGCCACCGCCTGGCTGGCAGCTCATCTCTGATCCCGTATGAAGACTTTGAGATGCTCAGCGATGGAGAGATTGTGGGGCAGGGCCATCTTCCCTGCGAACAATGGGCCAGTTGGAGCTAGGAATGGAGCTTCCCAAGAACACGATAGATTGTGGGGACTTAGCCAGAGCCAACACATCCAAGTCATCTTGAAATAGATAGAATATGGAATTTCTCCAAATAACGCCCCTAAAAATGGGAATGATGTTGACAATTCCACATTCATCCATATTCTACGAAACTTCAAGTTATAGATATATCTACCAGTGAGTAAACCAATTTCCAGCATATATCTACAGTTATATAGACATAACAATAGTAATAGTTATCTATTTATCTACCGATATATTTCCAGTTTTTATATATTAGAATAGTTATATTTCCAGCAACTATATTTATCTACAGCTATATCACTATTCTACAACTATAATATATATATATATATTTACAGCATATTTCCAGCATATATCTACAGTTACACTACAGCGACCAGCGAGGCAACCACCCCCCGAGAGGGGGGACCAACTGCTGCGCCTGCCGACAGTGGAAGATGTGTGGCAGAGCCTGGAAGCACAGGAGCCGCGATGGTCCAACTGCTGGGAAGAACCAAGGCAGTTTCCCCAGTTATGTATGTATATATATATAAACATATACATTCTAGATATGCAAACATTGTATATATATATACACATACATTATATATATATGCACACATTGTATATATATATACATACATTATAAATATATGCATACATTGTATCTATATACAAATACATTATATATACATACATGCACATTGTATACATTTAAGTACATATACATTATATGTATGTATATATATATATGCACACATTGTATATTTATACATATGCATATATATATATATATATACATATGCATTATATATATATATATCTATGTCTATGCATACATTGTATATATATATATATACACATACATTATATTATTTATATATATGCACACATTGTATGAATATACATATACACTATATATATGCACACATTGTATATATGTACATATACATTATAAATATATATGCACACATTGTAAATATATATATATATATGCATATACATTATATATATATATATATATCCACATATTGTAAATATAGACATATACATTAAGCATATATATATATACATATATGCACGCATTGTATATATATATGCACATATTGTCTATAATATATAGGCATTCGCATTATATATATATGCACATACTGTATATATATACATACATTGTAAATATATATATATACATATACATTACAGATATATATGCACATATTGCATATACATGCACATATATATTTTATTTATACATATATACATTATATATATACATATATACATTATATATATATGCACATATTATATATACATATATACATACACATTATACATATATATATGCATAATGAAAAAACATATATATTATATTTACAGTATATATATACAATATTATATTGTATTATACTATATTTTATTGTATTATATTTTATTATATTATATATTTTTTATATTATACTACTCTGCCCTAAAAGTAGATGGCTCAGAATCTTGAGTTGCGCCATCTATGTCAAAAAAAAATGGGGGATAGATGGCTCAACTCCCTTTAAAACAGGGCAGTTGAGCCATCTATGTCCCTAAAAATTACATATTTTTTGCAATCTTCTGCGCTGGTTTCTCCCCATGTTTTTTCTCAACATCAAGCTGCTTTTTTGGGACATAGATGGCGCAACTCCGGGGGTTGCGCCATCTATGTGGGCATTCCCAGCCTGATTTTGGCGAAATGACGGAAGTTGTTTTGAGCCAGCAAAGGTCGAGACGCTTTAAAACCCAACTTTAACAAGTGACCTGAGGAACCGTTTCTTGACGGCAAAAACGGTTCCTCAGGTCACTTGTTAAAATTTGGTTTTAAAGCGTCTCGACCTTTGCTGGCAAAATGACGGAAGTTGCGCCATCGATGTCCCAAAAAGGGACAACTCTGATGTCTTTCCTGGTGGTTTTGCCTGATGTCTTGGGACAACTCTGATGTCTTTCCTGGTGGTTTTGCCTTCTGCCTTGGGATAACTCTGATCGATGTGGCATATTTTGGTTAGGTTGGTTGATGGATGTCGGGAGATATGAGGGAGTTGCGCCATCTATGTGGGCATTTGCAGCCTGATTTTGGCGAACGAGTTGGAGTTGCGCCATCTATGTCCCTAAAAATGACATATTTTTTGCAATCTTCTGCGCTGGTTTCTCCCCATGTTTTTTCTCAACATCAAGCTGCCTTTTTGGGACATAGATGGCGCAACTCCCACTCATTCGCCAAAATCAGGCTGGGAATGCCCACATAGATGGCGCAACTCCCTCATATCTCCCGACCTCCATCAACCAACCTAACCAAAATATGCCACATCGATCAGAGTTATCCCAAGACAGGAGGCAGTTGCGCCACCTATGTCCCAAGAAGGAACTCTGATGTCTTTCCTGGTGGTTTTGCCTCCTGCCTTGGGGTAACTCTGATCGATGTGGCATATTTTGGTTAGGTTGGTTGATGGATGTCGGGAGATATGAGGGAGTTGCGCCATCTATGTGGGCATTCCCAGCCTGATTTTGGCGAATGAGTGGGAGTTGCGCCATCTATGTCCCTGAAAATGACATATTTTTTGCAATCTTCTACGCTCTGGCAATTTGCCACTTTGCTTGGCCCCGGAAAACGGACCCCACCAAGTCCCCCAAAAAAGAGTTTTTTCCTGAGTTTCCCAAAGGAAACTTGACACTTGGTGGGGTCCGTTTTCCGGGGCGAACCCAAGTGGAAAATTTGCACTGCGCTGGTTTCCCCCCATTTTTTTTCTCAACATCAAGCTGCCTTTTTGGGACATAGATGGCGCAACTCCCACTCATTCGCCAAAATCAGGCTGGGAATGTCCACATAGATGGCGCAACTCCCTCATATCTCCCGACATCCATCAACCAACCTAGCCAAAATATGCCACATCGATCAGAGTTATACCAAGACAGGAGGCAGTTGCGCCATCTATGTCCCAAGAAGGGCAACTCTGATGTCTTTCCTGGTGGTTTTGCTTCCTGTCTTGGGATAACTCTGATGTTTTTCCTGGTGGCTTTGCCTCCTGTCTTGGGACAACTCTGATGTCTTTCCTGGTGGTTTTGCCTTCTGCCTTGGGATAGCTCTGATCGATGTGGCATATTTTGGTTAGGTTGGTTGATGGATGTCGGGAGATATGAGGGAGTTGCGCCATCTATGTGGGCATTTGCAGCCTGATTTTGGCGAATGAGTGGGAGTTGCGCCATCTATGTCCCTGAAAATGACGTATTTTTTGCAATCTTCTACGCTCTGGCAATTTGACACTTTGCTTGGCCCTGGAAAACGGACCCCACCAAGTCCCCCGAAAAATAGTTTTTTCCTGAGTTTCCCAAAGGAAACTTGACACTTGGTGGGGTCCGTTTTCCGGGGCGCACCCAAGTGGAAAATTTGCACTGCGCTGGTTTCCCCCCATTTTTTTTCTCAACATCAAGCTGCCTTTTTGGGACATAGATGGCGCAACTCATTTTCAAGGTATTGCAATGCAATTGTAAAAGTCTTTTTCAATATATTTTTGTCAAAATATGTTGAAAAATGAGATTTCTATCATTTCTATCCGTAAATTTCTGTCCACAATCAGTTTTAAAACATTCAGTGGTTCATTTACAAGGTATTGCACTGGATTTTTTCGAAGATTTGAATGCAATTTAAGGGACATAAATGGTACAATTCATTTTCGAACCCATCGAAAAAGAAATTTCTGGTGTTTGAATGGGGTTTAAGGGACATAGATGGCGCAACTCATTTTCAAGGTATTGCAATGCAATTGTAAAAGTCTTTTTCAATATATTTTTGTCAAAATATGTTGAAAAATGAGATTTCTATCATTTCTATCCGTAAAATTCTGTCCACAATCAGTTTTAAAACATTCAGTGGTTCATTTACAAGGTATTGCAATGGATTTTTTCGAAGATTTGAATGCAATTTAAGGGACATAAATGGTACAATTCATTTTCGAACCCATCGAAAAATAAATTTCTGGTGTTTGAATGGGGTTTAAGGGACATAGATGGCGCAACTCATTTTCAAGGTATTGCAATGCAATTGTAAAAGTCTTTTTCAATATATTTTTGTCAAAATATGTTGAAAAATGAGATTTCTATCATTTCTATCCATAAAATTCTGTCCACAATCAGTTTTAAAACATTCAGTGGTTCATTTTCAAGGTATTGCAATGAATTTGTTCGAAGATTTGACTGCGATTTAAGGGACATAGATGGCGCAACTCATTTTTGAACCCATCGAAAAATAATTTTCTGGCGTTTGAATGGGATTTAAGGGACATAGATGGTGCAACTCATCTTCAAGGTATGGCAATGAATTTTTTAAAGTGTTTTTCCAATACATGTTTGTCAAAATATGTTGAACAATGAAATTTACATCCATCAATTCTGTCCACAATCAGTTTCAAAACCTTCAGTGGTTCATTTTTAAGGTGTGGCACTGAAATTTTGAAAGATTTGAATGCGATTTAAGGGACGTAGATGGCGCAATTCATTTTTGAATTCACCGAAAAAATGATTCTGGCGTTTGAATGGGATTTAAGGGACATAGATGGCGCAACTCATTTTATACAATACAAATTTGTGCAATTTCACCGTATATACAAGCAAAAATGATAGGAAATGTAGTAAACTTAGTTAACAATGCCCTTATGTCCATCTACTGGAGTGGCAGTTGCGCCATCTACCTTCTCATTTTAAAGTAGGGCGATTTTTTCTTCAATTGGCGGACCTCGTTTTATGTTCCAGCTAAAATAGCGCCGTTTTCTTTCTCAGCGCGCGGTGCCATCTTATGGGTATTTTGGTTTTTGAGTTGAGCCATCTACTTTTAGGGCAGTGTATATTATATTATACCTATTATTTAATATAAAATGATATTGTATTATATTGTATCATATTATATTTTTTTGTTTTTATCTTATAATATCATAATATAATATTATTTTATGTTGCTTTATATTACAGTATATTATATTATATCAAAAATGAATGCCCAGGTTTTTTTGAGTTGTAACTTATCAACTTTTACAGTGATCAAATAGTATTGTCAGTATGATCCATATTTTTCAATCGGTTGACACCGCTGTCGCTGACCAGCAATGCTGTTTTGGAGGATAGGAGGGTTGAAATGGACAATGCATCTGCACATGCATGCTCAAGACGCACACACCTATATATATGATCCTAGATGTACAATCAATGCATTGTACATGTGTACGATATATAATGTGCTGTAAAAAACAGGTTTATGCTGGTTGATGAATATTTATCGATCACTGAGTATTTCAGCACATTGAGATTGCCAAAACACGGGTAGCATCTGGCCATCTCGAATCTCCTCATGACCGGCCGCAGGAGCCCTTGGCACCACCCATGCCGTTGCCGCCCAAAGTGGTGGCGCAATTCCTGGAAGCCCAGCTACACCTGGGCCAAGTTGCTCTTGACGAGGCGCGTGGTGGAATGATAGCTGTGCTAAACTGTGTGTTCTACATCTATGTATATGTCATAGTACATGTATATGTTGATGTATATGTTGATCTATATGTTGAAATATACTTTTGCACCAATGATTTATATACCGGGTTTGAAACCAGTTGCCTTTTCATTTTCTCTTTTGAGATGTCTTTGAAAAGGCACGTGGGAACCGTCCCTGCCCTGTCGCTAGGCAGACCCGTTGTTGCCGCACCTGGCGCACAGTGCGGGGCCCAGCGGACGACCCAGCGTGCAGCTCTCGCAGCTTCTCCTCATCTTTTTGGCGAGGTGGGATGGGAAGAAGGAGCACCATGAAAAATAGGGGTTTAAGATGCTTTAAGAAAGTTTAACCTTCAAACATTTGGATTTAAGAACGGAATAATGGACCTTGGAACCTACTTAGCTAAGTTGGTGGATTTTACTCCTGATATATCTGTGCTTCGATGGGGCTTTCGACCAATCTATAACTGGAGGGGCCCGTCCTGTTGTGGGCGACAGATCCAGAGTCACGGAAAACTGCTGGCCATGTGCCATGCGCCTTCGAAAAATGGTCATGGAATCTGAATCTAAGATTGTCCAGATCCCAACCGCAAAGTTCCTAAACTCCTAAAGCAACAGCTTTTTAGGGGCCAATGATTCCCATCACGGAGTAGGTAAAAACAGCAAAGAAGTCCAGGTCCTCTTAATCGGAAACACCCAGGTCCTCCTTGGTTCAGAATTGGATCCATCATCTTATCACAATAACCACGGCCACACAAGGGTTTGCCATTACCAATGCAAAGCTTGCAGGACATGTTTCCCATATTCTTAGTGGTTAGCAACTGCACTAAATTGTGTCAGTTGCTTTTCAAGCCCAATAACTAGTTTGATATATCTACCATAAACCAACTTGTTGCACCAGTGAACGAAACCAACTTTGAAAACGATTCTTGGAGCACCACCATAAACTAAATAGATCTAAATAGCCAGTAATGATTATTACAAATACTCACTTTCTGGGACATTCTCCTCCGCCCGCACCATGGCCACAGGGGCCACCATGCCCTGCCATACCTCTGGCGCCGCGCCGTTGCCGGTGCCATGCCGTGGCCGGAGCCCGAGAACGGCAACAGCAACGCGCGAAACCGGCCTGGGGAGGCGCTGGGGCCCATGGTTGAGGCCTTTACGAAGCTCGGAAGTGGCGTTGGATGAAGTCCTCCACTGATATGACTAACCAAGGGAAAAATAAAGGGTGACAACATAGTTTCACTATCAAAAATGAAAGAAATCCATAGAAATCCCACTTGCATCCCCAACAGCAAAGGTGGGACAGCGAGCGAACACGGCAAGGATCATCCGGTAAAATTCACCAAATCAAGAGATTTTTGGGCGGCTTCACCCGAAAACCGCCGCATTGGACCCCCGACTGGAACCTACCACTACACCGGAACGAAGCACCCCGGAACCCACACGGTAACATCCTGGAACATCCTCAAACCTCTTTCCTTGCACCGGAAGCTGCACCGAGACTTTACCTGGGCTGAGACTCTGAAGCCTATGCTGTTGAGGAAAGAGATTTAATCAACAAAAGGCGGGTATTTGACCAGCAAAGAAAAGATAGCAAAGTGATGATTTCTCACACAGTTGCAGTTCCCAACCGCAGTGACTGGGTTTTAATCTCTGGGTCTGGGAGTTGTTCGCTGTTGCCGAGAAAAATAAAAACCGTAACGGCACCCTGGAACCCTGGAACCCTGGAACCAGCCAAGCTAAGGACCCATTTGGAACTCTTGCGGCCTTTGGTATCCGATGAGATTCTTGGATGAGCCGATGTGTTTCCTCAGTTTTGTGCCAAACTTGTGGGTTCTCCCCAAGAAAAATTGAGTACAATAAATAATGCAATACCGGCAATACCTACATATACACAATTATACAAATATTTATCATTTGAATGTATCCGCAAGTTGGCAGGGAAATGCAAAAACCATTCAAACATATTCAAACGTTGTTTGAGGAAAACCATTCACATGCCGATTGAAGACATTTCTTTTGTACACGTAGCAGGTCGTAGCACCACGGCACTCCAAGCAGCCGGTAAATCTCCAAGGAACTGTCCAAATCCTCCACTGCTGCTGTCGCATTTGCGCGTCATCTGTGGTGGCGTGGTGCGATGCTGGCAGCTGCTCAGCCAACGTGCGGTGGGTCTCACGTCGTCCCAGCTACATCAGGTGCAAACCGCTCCCCCCCCAGAATTGGGCAGCAAAAAATTCGGGGAAAAATCATATAAAAATCATTAGAAGAGTCTCAAGCTGTTTTTGTTGTCGTGGTTGCTGCATTGTGATGAATCATCATTTTTCCCTTTAAAAACATGTCGAACATTGGCAGTCAAGGTGCAACAACTCATGAGTGTTCCAGGACGAGGGCCCAGTTGTTGCACGCCTGTTACAAAGTGAAAAGCATGCGGATGACGGACAGATAGATGAATAGATCAAGAGATTGATATAGACTAGTGAACCAAGAATACATGCGAGAAAGGCAAACTCGGATAGAAGAAACGAAAGCATGGAACATTTCCAAAAACAATGAAAAACATTGAACAACAAATGGTCGGAGGGATGTATTCAGTGGTCATCTCCGCTGCCGCTAGGTGGCTGTGATGGTTCCCAAGCTCTTCCGAAGCCAAGGTGCTTTGGAATTTCCACGGCAGCAGCTATTCCTAGGGCCTGCCCACAGCGATTTGCAAAATGCCATGGAATACGCAGCAGTACAAGCCCTGCGGCGCATTCATGGTGAGATGATGCTGCGACAAGATGAATCTGATGATGCCAACGGAGTGTCTTCGCTGGCTGAGATCAGAAGGTTGTTGGAAGGCCATGGCGTTGAAGCAGCTTGGGTACTGGAGGACGTGCGAACTTTGAAGGAAGATTCTATCGCGAACTGAGACGCAAAAATGGGCTGGTTGAATGACAATTGCTTGATGCTCAGCCAGTTGATGAGAAATAAAAAATATGAATTAACACAAGTTAACAGGATAAGTTAACACAAGTTAACCAATTTTCTATATATAGTGGAGAGTCATAATTTGATGAGGAAAGGTGTTTAGTGGAATTGACCAAAAACGCCAGTTTGCACTTTGATTCAAAGTGTCCCGCCCAATGGATTTGTAATCAATTGATGAATGGACATCCTTGATCACCAGACAAGTTGTGTCGCTCTCGCCTGGGCTGTATATCCATCCATTGTAAGCGATCCATGGTGGGATAAACCTCAACTGCGGCGAAGTGACCTATCCCATTGGCCACTGTCGTTCCGGCTCCAGTGAATTCACTTGACCCAGCCTTGACATCTTACATCGTCAAGCGCGCCATGCTCCGCATCGTCAGCCTGGTCGTTTTGGGCCTCGCTGCTGCGGAATGTGAGGATTGTGACGACATGCAGATGCTCCAAAAGGAGAGGCGCCCCAGCAGCTTCTCTTCTTGGAAGTGGGCCGGCTTGGATGCGCAACCTTCGCCAAGTAAGAAAGTTCCTGCGACCTTGGCTTGGTTGGTCGCGTTATTTCCGATTATTTCCTTTGAAACATGAAATGGACTGAGAAACTGAGAAACCTAAGGGACCTAAGGGATCTTTATTTTTGTTTGTTCTCTTTCATTCTTCTTGGGGTCTCCACCTGGGGAATTATTGGCAAAATCCTGGGGTCTTGTCAGGGTCGCAGCATGTCGGTGCGGCTCCCGTGTGAGCTTTGGCCACGTTGCTGAATCTTTTCTCTGGGGTCTGGCATTATAGCAACCCCCAAAAAGATAGAACAGCAAAATCCTACTTAAATAGTGATGAATTACTGTTCTATCTGGGGGATTCAAAATTGGTCGTTGAGTCTCAGGTGAATTTGCAGATCTTCGCGCACTACTCGGGCCACGCCTCCTATACCAAGGGCCTTCTGTTGAAGGATTCTACGGGGCTGGGTGACCGTCGCGGCAATGCCTTGGAATTGACATCACGGGATTGTAGGCGGGTTTTTTTCGTGGCAGGAAAATCCCCGTTGGGCACATGGGCACATGGGCACATGGCAAAATCTATATCAGCGATTTTGAGGGAAAAATCCAATTTTGATGGAGTTTATCATTCTTTTCCTCATAAGAATGGGCGTATTTTTTGCATTTTCCCATTTTGGGAAAAACCCATGGTGGTGCCACATGAACGCTGCGTCTTGGTGCAGGTGGCATACCAAGAGTTTCGGCTCTTGGCGGGTTGTGGAGGGACCCAAGCTAATGATCCTGCGTGATGATCATGGAGATGAGATGACCGCCCTCAACATGACGACCTCGTCTGCTGAGGAGCAGATCCATGTGGATCTTTTAATGAAAAAAATGGATGGCTTCCAGAAGATTGGAGCCCTCTACGCCATTTGCAAGCCGCAACAACATATCAACATGAAGATCAGCATGTTCTCGAAGGAGCTCGGCCTCCATGTCCCTGACAGTGTGCAGCTTGGGCAAGTGCCAGCCAACCTGTTGGAGGGTGAGAACTGGAAGCAGCTGGGTGGCAGTTTCGAGGGCTCCATTTATTTGAAGACCGTTGATGAAGAAGCAGCCTTTTTGAAGAGCTGCAGCCCGGAAGAGAAGGATGAAGCCAGGGCAACGTGCGGAAAACACTTGGGTGAAGCCAAGGGCAACCGTCCCCGTCCAGATGAGATCCACTTAGGGCTGTTTGCCAAGATCTTCGACGATTGCGTTTTCGACATCTGTGCTGGTGAAGGTGAATCCGCTGCCCAGCTTGCAGCAGCCTACATGAAAGGCGGCTTCTGAGCGAAGATCGAAGCGGCCATAAGCGGCCCCTGGCCGAGGCCTCCGAGGCGCATAAGACGCAGTTCCCAGGAGCTCGGCAGTTAGGCTTATGATGGGCCAGCTTCCCCAAAAAATGCTGCCCGTGTGGAAATAACATTGGAAAATTTAGTAAAATATGTTGGGACCTTTCTTGGCCTCTTTCATGGTGAGCAGCTGCGGGGTATGTAGTTGAACTATATGGACCCTCTACAAAATACCTGAGGAACTATATCAGGTCTGATAAAACCCCTCAAGAATAGCACGGGCACTATTTGAGGAATTCAAAAAAACACAAAAGAAACCTTGCAGAAGTATTTGCACAATCAAATAAAACCCAATGGAACTAGTTGCAAAACAAACCAAAAAGCAGTGGAACTATTGGCAAAATCAAGCGAAATTCCTGGGAACTATATGAGCACATACAAAGAATCCATGTGGATTATGGGTTAAGATTGAAAAAGCCTCGAACGAGTGGAACGAACAGTGCTCAATTTCTTTTCATGATACATACATACATTACTTTTGTTTTATTCAGGGGAAAGCACAAACTAAACATGAAACCAACCAAGCATCATCGGCATCATTATTTGAACCTATTCGGAAAGTTGCTTTCAAATCGTATATTACTCTGCGATTTTTTTCAAGGTCAAAAACCAAAAAAAAACAAAAATGAATAACCAACACGGAGTACGGTTGCGATTTAGCAATCAACAGCTCACCAATGTCTGGAAAACAAAACGTATTGTTTTGCTATTGGTGGCTGCCCTTTCATCCAAATGCCAAACAAGAGAAGCAACCACAAAAGATTCCGTTGAGTCCTGAGAAAAACAAGCCATGATCTTGGAAATCCGAGCATCTGTTCATCTCTCCACAACCATGTGTTGATTTGATTTCATTCGTCTAGTTGATAAATAGCAAGCTAAGTTTTCAGAAACTGAATTCTTACTTGGGGCTGCTGGAGCAGCTGCCACTTTTGCAGCCGAGCCTGTACAGAACTCAAAGCATTTGAGGGTGCGGGGCATGTTGCATGGTCAAAACAAAGCAGCCCCAAAGCAAGCCTTGGTCCCTAAGATTCAGACCTTATTTCTTTCCAAGAAGTGATATACCTAGTATTTGAATGTATTTGAAATATGTTTTTGCACATTCAGCCTGCAACAGCGGGATCATCGGAAACGGGCCCAAATCTACACAGTGCACGACAGTGCTGTGAACGAAGGGGGAGAAGAAAAAAATGCAAACGGTAAGTAAAAGGTCATTCTGTGAAAATGGTGGAAACAACCCACCAATGTTTGTGGTTAGCCGATTTGTTGGACCTACACGATGTGAACGAAACCTGATCAAAAACATGCTTTGTGAACTTGTGTGAATCTAATAGTTTGTTATCATTCCGACAACAAGCAAGTTGATGCTGATAGTAGATGATGTGAGGTGTGATGGTACTTATGTACTATTCTTGAGGATCCGCATCATGCAAGCAATTGGGCCGTTTCTTGTTGATACTTTGACTATATAGATTCGTTTTCGACATTCACATCAAATCAACATATATCAGAATTGGAAAGGAAAATTGGACGTAAATACAGCGGTAGGCCATTTTATGCAAAGATTCTTTGCCGCATTGAGTGATATAAATTATAAGTACTGATATGTTGTACAGAAACCTTGAACACCATGTAAAAGACTCAACTTGTGGCCAAATTAGAAAATAATATTCTTAT
>CAMXCT020002649.1:62371-91467 GCA_947184155.2 Cladocopium goreaui
CACCAACATCACCAACATCACCAACATCACCAACACCACCAACATCACCAGCAACAAACAGCAACAAACAGCAACAAACAGCAACAAACAGCAACCAAACAGCAGCAACAGCAACAACAGCAACAGCAACAGCAACAACAGCAACAACAGCAACAACAGCAACAACAGCAACAACAGCAACAACAGCAACAACAGCAACAACAACAACAACAGCAACAACAGCAACAACAGCAACAACAGCAACAACAACAACAACAGACCAATGAGAGACCTACCGAGCGACAGTGGACGCAAAACCAAAGCTGCCAGAAGACCCTTTTTGGAATGGAACTGAAAGACCGACCGAGCGACAATGGGGCCAAAAGTGCACTCAAAAGAGTGATAGACGCATGCGGTACATTCAGAAGAACGGAAACGTAAAACGAAAGCGCAACTGATGCAGGAGAGATTGACCGAGCGACAGTGGGGCCGAAAGTGCACTCAAAAGAGTGATAGACGCATGCGGTACATGCAAAAGAACGGAAACGTAAAACGAAAGCTCAACTGATCCATGAGAGACCTACGGGGGAAACTCAGAAGACACATGCTCAAACACAACTGAATACCAAGCGACACTGGACCAGGGGGGAATCGAACCCCCGACCGACCGTACTGCATTTGCTTAGTGGGACACTGACTGGGGAGAAGAGAATTTTTCCCAAAAAAGTATTACTTTCTTGGGAAAATCAAAAATGATTTTCCCAAAATAGTAGTAAAATTTCGACCTCCGCGCAGGGGGCTCAGGAAGCACAGACTTAGTTTGTATTCGCGCAGACTAAGTTTGTATTCGCCAATTTTCCTAAAAAAGTAGCAGATTTCTGGGAAAATTGGCCTCGAGAAACTACGCGCACGCGCTCTGGGTCAGGCTAGATCGTAATATTAGTAGCAATATATATATGTATATATTTCAAAAAAATATATATATATAAAACATCAATATAATATTATTTTATAATTTAGATATTAAATATTATTTTAATTATAATTTATAAAATATTTATAAATTTTAATATAATCCGAAAAAATAAAATAATTTAATCGATTTATTAAATTAATATTAATTTATTTATTTCATAATAAATGCAGAAAAATAAGAATTCAATAAATATAATGTTAATAATATATATTTTATATATTCTACATATTCGAAAAATTCTATATATTCTATATAATATAGTAGTAGTAGTCGTAGTCGCAATCGCAGTAGCAATTTCAGCAAAGATCCACTTAGTGCGTCGCCCAGGCAGAGCAGTAGCAGCAAGTAGCAGTAGCAGCAAGCAGCAGTAGCAGCAAGCAGCAGTAGCAGCAAGCAGCAGTAGCAGTAGTAGTCGTCGTAGTAGTGGTAGTAGGGTAGTAGTGGTGGTAGTGGTAGTGGTAGTGGTAGTAGTAATAGTAGCAGTAGTAGTAATAGCAGCAGCAGCAGTAGCACTAGGAATAGGAGTAGGAGGAAAGATAACGACACTAGTGCGATAAGAGAAAAAACATGGTATACAAAATAAACGGCGCCAGCACATACATAAAACAATTTGGTCCTTCAGCTGGGAAGGGTGATTTGCCTAAATTCCTGCGCTGTGATTGTGCCTCGCGCGCCTGGTCTCCGATTTCCAGAGTAAGAAGGGCTGGGCAATACATATATTCTATTTGTTGCGTACTTGTTAAATTTGTTTTTCTCTTGCTTTTGCGGATGCCCTTTGGGCTTTTATATATATATATACACACATATTTCTCATGTTTTCAAAAAATTGAATGATATGATAACCTTATATAATGTTATGTTAAATGCTATTTTTTCGCAAGCAATAGTTTCGGGGGGTCTGAGATCGAATAAAAGTTCATTGCGGGTTCTGACGTGGGTTCTGATGTGGTTTCCCAGCAAATTCCGGGCAGTTCTTGGAACTACTAGGAGGTTCTGGTTCCGGTGTGGGTTTGGGGTGGACAGGTGTTCTCTGGCTGCTGTCACATGCTGCCACAGCTTCGTATTTTTAGAATATAGCCATGTTGTTTGAATTATTCTAACACATTGAACGCATTTATTTAATATTTCCAAGTTGTATGCAGCTATACATGCGTATATATATATATATAATTATTTATGTATACATATTAGTATGCATGTGTAGCGTCAGGTGTGAGAACATTATCCAAAGACTATGGGTGATTAACTCTATGTAGACATTTTGCACAGTCGGTAAATATTCAAAGGTTTATTCCCTCATGATTTGCTGGCTCCTCCTGATTCCGGCTGGGCTTCCGGTGCTTGTCTCCCTTCTTCTCTCTTCTTTCTTTCCTCAGGAAAGGGGTTCTGTTCCATCATGATTTGCTGGTTCCTCTTGGTTCCGGCTGGGGTTCCGGTGCTTGTCTCCCTTCTTCTCTCTTCTTTCTTTCCTAGGAAAGGGGTTCTGTTCCATCATGATTTGCTGGTTCCTCTTGGTTCCGGCTGGGGTTCCGCTGCTTGTCTCCCTTCTTCTCTCTTCTTTCTTTCCTCAGGAAAGGGGTTCTGTTCCATCATGATTTGCTGGTTTTCCTGGTTCCGGCTGGGGTTCCGGTGCTTGTCTCCCTTCTTCTCTCTTCTTTCTTTCCTCAGGACACGGGTTCTGTTCCATCATGATTTGCTGGTTCTTCCTGGTTCCGGCTGCGGTTCCGGTGCTTGTCTCCCTTCTTCTCTCTTCTTTGGTTCCGGTGCTTGTCTCCCTTCTTCTCTCTTCTTTCTTTCCTCAGGAAAGGGGTTCTGTTCCATCATGATTTGCTGGTTCCTCTTGGTTCCGGCTGGGGTTCCGGTGCTTGTCTCCCTTCTTCTCTCTTCTTTGGTTCCGGTGCTTGTCTCCCTTCTTCTCTCTTCTTTCTTTCCTCAGGAAAAGGGTTCTGTTCCATCATGATTTGCTGGTTCCTCTTGGTTCCGGCTGGGGTTCCGGTGCTTGTCTCCCTTCTTCTCTCTTCTTTGGTTCCGGTGCTTGTCTCCCTTCTTCTCTCTTCTTTCTTTCCTCAGGAAAAGGGTTCTGTTCCATCATGATTTGCTGGTTCCTCTTGGTTCCGGCTGGGGTTCCGGTGCTTGTCTCCCTTCTTCTCGACTTTTGATGGCTTGGCTTGAACGTGTCACCCCTTCCAATCTGACTCTTGCTGACACCGAGCATGAGATGCATTGAAATGGATGGACATGGATGTTCACAGATCCTTTGATTCTTTTGGAATCTTTTGCGTTTTCAGACGTTGAGCAACCGTCAGCCAGATGGAAGCCTCCATATTCTCATCGATTTGTTTCACGGGCAGCTGTGTCTCTTTAGTCGGAAGTCACATGGGCTTGTGCTGGCGCTATTGTTCTCAAGAGAAAAACAGCTTGCACCAGTTTTGGACTCGTCTGAAAATTAAGGACCTCCACTCTGTGTGGATTCCTGGATGCGTCGGGGCATCTCTTTTATTGCCTCGTATTTGTATGGTTGAAATAATGAAAGACAGGAGTGTGCCAGACAGTTCCATGAATTTTGCGTTGCACATGACCTTGGTGGAAACATGCGTTGTTGCTGTTTGGGGTCTATGCTGGTGTAATTCCTATAGAAGTGAAACTGTATGCAAATAACAAACACATGTTTCAGATCACTTGTTTGTTTGTTTGTTAGCTTGTTTTGTTTCTTCATCTTTTGAAAATGATCTCGAATTATGGCTAGCAATCCTATCATAGCATCCTGGCGGCAAGCAACCCTGACACCCAATGGTGATCACCAAATAGCAGGCATATTGACATAGGATGAGATAGGAGACGACATCAAAGAACGGTATGACTGGCCAATCCTGCATTCCAAAACCCTAAGATATCTGTGATGAGAAAGCCCGGCCATTTATCATCATTTATCTATATAGTGTTTATATTGGAATAAGTCCTAATGTCACCAAGCCCAGCCAAAAAAAACCAAAAAAATGTCCGGTCCCATGATGTGGCGAAGGGGAGTCTCCCACGGAGGTATTTCAAACCATTCTTGGACAAACCCACCCAGGGAAGATTTTGAGGATCCTACCCAAAAAAAACAACTGCGGGGTGGCGCCCCCCGATTGCATTTGCAAACTTAAAACGCAATCTAAGCATATATGTATTTATATATATATATATTTATTTATTTATTTCAGTACCATCAATGCAACAGTTGAGCTAACTACATTTACCAGCTCAGATAACAAACTGGAGCACCACCTTGTAGTTAGGTTGATAATTGTCATGTCCCCATGAAATTCCATCAAAAAAATCGGTTTAATACCGCTGTTTTTGCTGGTGTATTCAACGTTTTTGTTGAATATCCCTAATAGATCCCACGATTTTCAGATTTTCATGGCTTTTGCAATGGATTTTCCTGTGATCGACTGACTCGACTGACTGGCCTCTGCTTCGGAGCCAGCATTCAGCTCCAGCTCCACGTCAGCACCTGAAATCCAGCCACCAAGCGTTGTTTGGCGCTGTTGGGCACAAGCATATACAACTATTTGCAAAATGCACGTGCTATATCATATATAAACACCAGTAGATACATACACACACACACATATATATATATATATATTATATATATATATCTATAGTATATACTGGGATGTTGTGAGTAACCAACAGCCAACAGCTAGAAAGAACGTTTTGAATTGAGCAAACTAGTAGAAATTGGTGGAAAAACAAAACATCCCAAGTAGGATGCTTGGAGCTGGCCCTAGTAGCCAGCTCCGCGCCCAGTTGTTGACCCATCAAGATGCTTGCGGGTTGATTTGTCAACCTAGGTCTAAATAATTTCCGCTGAAATCAATATCTTAAAGTCTCTGAAATAAGTTTCAAGCAGCTAGCACGTGTCACAAGTTTCTAATCTATGATAACCATTGATAACCTATGTGTTTATTTGCTGATTCACTGTGTTTATGTACTGACTCACTCGTCTTCTTGTTTAAATGGATGCATGCCCCAATTGCTTTCCTTCACAGGTTCACAGGTTCACTCTTGCGCGCTGCGTTCTCGGCACGCAAGGTCTGGCCCAGATCGTGGCACATGCGGAGCAACGCCTAGCCACTGCTAGGCGCTGCCACCCGGCATTCATGGATCATTCCGGTTGTAATCTTGGAGGTTTCCTAGAATCGTGGATCCCAAAAACATCCCAAATTGGTTAATTATTATTATCAATGGGAAGCCAATGGCTTGAGGTAGCCATATTTTAGGAATACACCATTTTACAAGTGGGACAATTCTGAACCTTTGAAAGCGGGGTTTGTTTCCTAGCTTTTCCAATGTAATTCTCTCATTTTTTTAATACTGGGGATATGGTTCGTTTCTCACTTACTGGTAAAAACATAATGGGTTTACTATTCGAGCCCGCCATCCCAGGATGACTCCCCCTCATAATTAGTACCCTTCCTTTAGTAAATGAATCATCCGCCACTAGGCCAGAGTTTCTGGTTCGCGTTGATCATTAACGGAAGGGATGAATCAGCTGCAGGTCTGCTCATAAATGCTGATCGGAAAGTCATTCATTTATAGTTGATTTATCTATTCAAAATGATGGTTTTCGAAGGTTATGTTAGTTTACCAGAGGGTAACATATGGGGCATCACTTCTGACAGTCAGTTGATCTATCACACCTAGGCTGACGGCCTGCCACTTCCCCTTTGGAGTTGATGTGCTGGCGTTTTGGCTGGTGTTAAACATCCACAAAATCCTGGCTACTTGGTTAACCCCTGTTACCCCCCACAACCTTCACCATCTTCACCTAATACCCGATTTTCATCTGCAAGAGAAAAGCTGCGTTATCTGCACATTGATATGCAATTCATCAAGGTTTATGGAAGCTCTCGGACGTTTCTAGGTCCCCGCTCCAAGTTGCACTGTAGTGGGACATGCAGTACACCCATCAAAAAAACCCAAACATGTGAACCGCCTAAGTGTATGGCTAGACCCATCCAGAGTAGAACGAAATGTATTGAATTCCTATCATAATTCCACTTGCCCCATGGTAAACTAACGTAGATGCGGAAAACCCTGGTTTTTGAAAGAAAATGATCTGCAAATGATTAATCTTCCACATCTATTTTTTGTTTACCCTCGGGTAATTCCAATTTGTCAACGGTAAGACCCCTATATTTTCACATGAACAACTCCATGGTTCCCAGCATTTCCACCTCTTGGGTCCGCTCCCGTGCAGCCGTCTGGGCGGGGGCAACTAGAATGAGCATCAATTAAGGGTCCGTACAGACCAACAGGAACCTGCATCCATTTTGATGGGGGTTTAGCCAATTATCATGGGGATTAAGAATGAGATCAAAGGATCTTAAGCTGCGATGATATGGATTTACCATGATTTACCTGAATACATTCGATGATTTTCAGAATTCCACCTTTCGGGAATTCCAGAAAAGCCCCCCCAGAAGTTTTCAGCCTGGGCCATGATCCCACGTGTATGCATACAACACACACACATACAGACATAGATTCCATAGATATATCTATAACTATAGATGTATCTATAGCTATAGGTATAGACTAAGTAACTAACTGGCTCATGATGGTTCCAGATCTAGCTATAACTAGATGTAGCTTCATGGGATAGACTAAGTACAGTAACCATACATGGGAACCTGGCTGATGGGAGCGGGGCCCATTCAGCTTACATCCTCGTCCAGAAATCTGAAGCTCGAGATGATTTCTTTTCCTAGTTGCAACCACCATTATTGCCCATTTATAGGTAAAATTAACATGCTTCTCCCAAACATATCCAAAAATGCCGCTAATATCATCTCATGATAGGCCCATGGACAACTACATTCTTGGATGTGCATCCCTGGAAACCTAACAGGTTCATAACCTGTATACATCACTGCGATCTATCACAAAAAATGGGGGCACCCAACATGGCACCATTAAGCAATTTCTTTAATCATTCTTGCTTGTGCCCTCTGTGTTTTTGCTTAGTGATACCCTCGATACATTTCGTTGGTTCAACGCGAAACATTGATGACACATGATGACACACCCCACATCCCAACGTTTTATGCTTAACCTTCCATTTTGCCGAGTGACATCTACCTTCTTGACGGCAAAACTGACGTTTTTTTTTCAACATCTTCCTGATTTCTGATCATGAAACTGACAATTTTGCTTGGTTAATTTCCAGTAAATCAACATGTTGACCCTGCCATTCATCAAGATTCGTTTCAAAAAGATGGCTGAACATCTCAGTCTGTCCAACGGTTAATTATGGTATACTGGAATCTAATGGGGATATATTCGGAATATATAAAATATATAACTCATGTAAATTTACCAGTACCCATGGCACATCACCTCCTCGTGGGCGGCGATGCGAAGCTTGCGCAGCTCTGAACTGGCCACCGTGTTTGTTTGAAGCTGCGTGAATCGTATGGGGCATATGGATGCATATGGGGGTTGATACGGATTTATAGGGATTTACCAGGGAAAAAGATGGGGTTTTCAAGGGAAAACTAAGGAGAGTGGATTGGGGATTTCATCAAAATATGGGGAGGGAACTCGGAAACATGTGGATACTATGGGATCTTATTGGGATATATGATGTATCATCGACCATATGAGATGTGTCTGAAAATATGGAGAAAAACTCCAAACATTGCCATGAGATCATCAGGAAAATGATGAGGAACCAATGGATGGAACGGCCCCGATGAGATCCCAATAGGTCAAAATGAAGGGCCACCAACGATATGCCAACTTCAGCATGATGGGTGGGGTGAGTTTCATTTCGTGGCAGCTGCCATGAAGAGGGACCTGAATATGAATGGGCCTTGCGGCAGAATGTACTAAATACATGTGAGCTGTGGAATTTGACCTCCGTAAATTGGTGGCACAGGACGTCAAATTCAAAACACGGCAAGGGAAACACAACACTGCTACTTGCAATGCTCGTGCGACTCGCTTGGTCAGGATGACATCGCTAGCCCCACACCTTATGTTGGTCATGTTTCAATACAGCTTGTCGTGGTCACACTTTTCGGATGAATGCACAGACAATACCCAATCAGTAGACCAATGCAACACACATATTTCCACTGAACATTACCAGAATGATCTAGAGAGTACATGAGAGTATGTATATAATAGATGGGTGACAACATCAATGAGTTCTCATATTGTTGAGCGGCTAAGCAATGGGCAAGCCCATGACTAGCGCGGTCTCAATTTTGGTGGTTTGATGATCCGTTTGTCAGAGTTAGAAGTAGCAAATAGAATTTGCACCCGCTGTTGGTGGTAGTTCTCCTTTTTTGGTAGCTCTCCTTTTTTGAAACTCTTTTCCGCTAAACGCTTGTGGTCACTGTGGCAAAGGACCAAAAGTCAAGCCTTAAATCAAGCCTTGTGAAAATGGTTGCTATCGAATAATCTTTCAGCCAAAGGGTGCGTACCAAAGGCGCCTTCAATAATTTTGGGCAGCTTGCCCACAAACAGATGCAAAGATATGTCAATACTCAAACAACGAAACGCAAAAACATAGTTGTCATGGCAGGCAAATCTTGGAAACCCTACGCAAAGAATTCTTAGCATTGAATTCTCATCCCCGTTTGTAGCCAGAAATCATCCCATTTATAAAGTCAAGGTTTGCCCTGCGTGCTCTGGTTGTTTTCACACCCTCCTGAACAGTAATAGTCAGGTAGCAGTTGGGATCATCATCCCAAATAGGGTTACATCAACATAACACATTTTTGAAACAACCTAACTAGACACATAGTGATCGTAGTGGAACAGAGACATCCTCACATAATTTCTTCACTTTTTTGCGGCTTCACTCCTCATCCTTTTTTGCGAAGCTCTCCGTAGTTTCGGGGTCGCCCCTTCCGCGTTTGGCTCACTGACCAATCTTGGGCTTGCCCCAGGAGAGGAGCCCGGAACCGCTGGGCTGTTTGCTGCGCAGCACTCGCAAGGGCACACCTGGTTGAGCTGAGCACTTGGATGTCTAGTTGATATACCAATGTATAAACCATATGTAACTAAGGGTAATTGAGGGTATGCCATGTCTACATATGTAATATGGTTATTACGTTCTATATCATCTTATTACATGTTAAAGCCCACTTAACACATCTTAATATCTGTTGTTCACCTCCTAAGTGCCAAATATTGAAGGATAACAACGCAACATGGAATGGTTTGCCACAACACAAAGATCAACAATCTCAATATCTGGCGAATCCCTGGGCCAACAATACAAAGCGCAGACACACTGCAAAAATGAAGTGGGATATAGTATGGATTTCAATGGGATATATATATAAATATATATGTGTGTGTGTGTGTCCATAGCATATGCATTAATACTAGTAGCAAGGCAAAAATGCTTGGTGTTCAGAGGCCTTGCAAGTCGATCTCTGCTTCCTTCGGCCTTGGGCAGCAAACATGATCCAACCCATTTGAGATTTGTTACTCCAATTTTGACAATTCTTCATAGTCCATGGTGGCGTTACCCTCTGGAAATTAAAATCTGGCAATGGATATTCCAGAATTCATAGATGCCTTTCTTCCAGTCTGTCCATTTAACACGATGATTGCCATGTTCAAGAGAGAGAGAGATATATTTATATATCATAAACCTAACAATTTATATCTCCAGCATGTTTAACCATCATGAACACATCTGAATCCTTCTCGCACCAGACATTCATCCAAGCAGCTCGGCATCAACCCCACCTGGCTGATTCCACAAGAGAAATATCGATGAGTGACCTTTCCACAAGAGAAATATCGATGAGTGACCTTTTGAACATTTTTTCAAATCATCAGTTGCCATCTGGTTGGTGGTTTCAGCCCCTCTGAAAAATATTATATAGTCAGTTGGGATCATTATTCCCAATATATGGAAAATTACTTTACTTCGTGTGATCCCCGCCATGACATTTATACATTTTCTTACTGGCAAATCTTCTAGCATTCTATCTGACATATCTTCTGACATTCTATTTGGCATATCTTCTGGCATATGATCTGGCATATCTTCTGGCATTCTATCTGGCAAATCTTCTGGCATTCTATCTGGCATATCTTCTGGCATTCTATCTGACATATCTTCTGGCATTCTATCTGGCATATCTTCTGGCATATATCTGATATATCTTCTGGCATATCTGACATATCTTCTGGCATATATTCTGACATCTTCTGGCATATCTTCTGGCATATCTGGCATATCTTCTGACATATCTATCTGGCATATCTTCTGGCATATTTTCTGGCATTCTATCTGGCAAATCTTCTGGCATTCTATCTGGCATTCTATCTGGCATATCTTCTGGCATATTATCTGGCATTCTATCTGGCATATCTTCTGGCATATCTATCTGGCATTCTTTGGCTGGCATTCTTCTGGCATATCTTCTGACTTCTGACATTCTTTCTGACATTCTTTCTAACTTCTTCTGCACATTCTTTGTCCCATATCTTCCTACATGAGGTCCGGCAGGGAACACTTGGCGTGGATACTCGCGGTTGAGGTCCGGCAGGGAACACTGGGCGTGGATGGTCGTGGTTGAGGTCCGGCAGGGAACACTGGCGTGGATGGTCGTGGTTGAGGTCCGGCAGGGAACACTGGGCGTGGATGGTCGTGGTTGAGGTCCGGCAGGGAACACTGGGCGTGGATGGTCGTGGTTGAGGTCCGGCAGAGAACACTGTGGATCGCGAGTCGCAGTTGAGCAAGGAGGACGAGGAGGACGAGGAGGACGAGGAGGACGAGGAGGACGAGGAGGAGGAGGAGAGGAGGAGGAGGAGAAGGAGGAGAAGGAGGAGGAGGCAACTGACATAAAATCTAACAACCCTCACCTGGCAGGTGGGGAAGAATGTTCTAAACCGCCAACCGGCCAATGACGTGTTTTCCAGAATCTTTTCACGGATCAGAACCCCATTCTATCTCGCTTCGTTGGTTATGCCGTGCTGTGTTTTTGCTGCTGCTTCGTCAGTACGCCATAGCTTTCACTGGAAAAACCAACTCCTTGGGCCCTAAAAGTTGACTGATGGGCACTTGATGATTACCCCCAATGCCCAAAGAAATGATCCCTACTAACCATTACTAACCAATCAATGTCCATCCTTTAGCCTCGGTTCAAAATGACTGTTGTCAGTTCCTCATCTTCGATAGAATCAATCCATCAATAGCGGCCCACAAGGATGGGTCCTCAGCCAATAACTGGATTAATTCAAATTGACCCTAGCTATGATAGCTGTAAGTTGTAGGTGCGATTTTCTTAGGATATACCCGCTGGTAAACGTTTACATAACGAACTGGAAAACCACCATGCTATCCATGGATAAATCAACTATTTCGACTGGGCCATTTTCAATAGCTATGTTGAATTACCAGAGGGTAACAAACATTAATGACCCCAAAGCACTGTTTTCACGGAGATCCACACCAGCCCCCCACGGGTGACCTCCCGCTTTGCTCGTTTGGTTCGGTGGCTCCTGATGGGAAGGGCCCATCGGAATGAGAGATACACCAGCGACAAAATTCTGATACATGACCACTAGCTTAGCAAGAATATAAAGATGCCCTACCTATCCTACAACTGGAATTTTGAGTGGGTCGGAGTTCAACTAAATGGTGCAAGCCGACCATATGTTACCAAATACGATGGTAGCCACACAACACAATCAACCACGCCCGCATGACTGCCATTCACCAGAGCATCCGAGAATATCCTGGTTGGTAATCCATCCAGAAAAATTAGTCATCCCCACCAATCATCCCAAGTATGGTTGAACAACAGTAATATTTGAACCCCCAAACCAATATCACATACACACATACATACACACACACACACATCTTTATTTTTAATTATATATATATTATACATATAACTCTCTCTCTCTCTCTCTCTGTCCCTCTGTCTCTCTGTCTCTCTGTCTCTCTGTCTCTCTGTCTCTCTGTCTGTCTGTCTGTCTGTCCGTCTGTCCGTCTGTCCGTCCGTCCGTCCGTCCGTCCGTCCGTCGGTCGGTCTGTCTGTCTGTCTGTCTGTCTGTCTCTCTGTCTCTCTGCCTCTCTGCCTCTCTGCCTCTCTGCCTCTCTGGCTCTCTGGCTCTCTGGCTCTCTGCCTCTCTGGCTCTCTGTCTCTCTGTCTCTCTGTCTCTCTGTCTCTCTGTCTCTCTGTCTCTCTGTCTCTCTGTCTCTCTGTCTCTCTGTCTCTCTGTCTCTCTGTCTCTGAGGTCAAGAGCGTCCAGTTTGGATGCGGAGCAATATGATCAGCCAGGACATGGACATGTACAGCAAGATGCAAACAGAACAAACACGCACATAGCACATCATAGCAACGGATATCGTGATCTCTCTCTCTCTCTCTCTCTCTCTAGACACACACACACACAACCCTCCATTACCCTCCAAAGGCCCCAAAATCAGCACCAAACTTCAAATCGCTAGCCCTCATCTCCCTGGTGGTTCCTCCTTGACGGGGAAGCTGCTGGATTGCGGGTCTTGTGAATTTTCCTCGGCTGACCGCGAAAAGAAAATATGGCATCAGCCAACAGCTCAAACCCAAGGCCCAAAGGGTGCATGTCCGGAACTTGAAGACCTTCAAAATCCAGCTCCCCCCGGAAAATCCCAATGACTCATGGATTACACCTAGATCCCCTAGCCTCGCTGTGGATCACGATTCTATGGTGGCTAAACCAACTGGATCCAAGGGGCAGCTGAGTGTAGTACAGCATCTTCATGAGATGGCCTTGGGGACGGGGCAATTCATTGTGCCAGGGGCTTTCCATAAATGGGGGTGCCCAAAACGGATGGTTTATACTGGAAAATCCTATTAGAACGGATGATTTGGGGGTACCACCATTTTAGGAAACCTCCATATGCAGCTATTATTTAGTGGAGAGTTCGATTTCTCAATTTTGTAGCCAAACATGGCACCTACCTTTCTCCAAAGTTTGCCAAGCTTATGGTAGTATGAGGTCAAGAGCGTCCAGTTTGGATGCGGAGCAATATGATCAGCCAGGAAATGGACATGTACAGCAAGATGCAAACAGAACAAACACGCACATAGCACATCATAGCACCGGATATCGTGATCTCTCTCTCTCTCTCTCTTTCTTTCTTTATTTACTTTCTATTTCCGGATATCTTTGGACTTTGGATACTGCTGCGCATCTTCAAATATTGAGACAGCTAGGTGTTGGTCTATCACATTGCAAAAACTGGCGCATCCAAGAATGGTGGGGCCTCAGCCTGATCATGGTTTATCAGAGGCATGATTGGACCCTAATATCCCAACAGCTGGGCCTTCCATTCTTTACCTCCTCATCTCCACCTCTTGCTGCACGTCTCCTGCGACTTTTGTCGCGCAGCTCAGCAGTGCAAGGGCCAAGTAGCAAACAGCTTCAGTCCTGAGATTCTCAGCAAGTCGAGCTTCACGTTGTTCTTTCTTCAACCTTTGCTGCTTGGATGACCAGCTCTCACCCGCTGGCTCTGCCTTGGCTGGTTTGGCACTCACAGCCACTTTCGGCTGCGGCATGGCCTTCACCGAGCTCACCGCGGGCTTCGCTTGGGGAAAGCTCTCCCGCCTTGGTGCGGGTGGAGGGGCGCTCACCTGTGGTCGCGGAGGTTCCACTGGCAGCCGTGGGGGCTCGGGCGGCGGTACCGGGTAGCAGGTAGCTGGCGCGTAGGGATCGATCAAGGGCACTCGGGCACGTGGCTCATCCGCTGGTGGCGCTGGCGGTTTCTGCTGGCCCTCCTCGCGCCACCTGCGGAAGTTCAGGACCCCAGGGGCCAACAGGAGTAGGAGTGGGGAATGTTGAAGCTCTATAAAGTTTAGATGGCCCGTTGCCCAAGTATACATACTTTAATAGCTACTGTGTGAGGAGGGTGGCATGTGGTCATCTCGAGCATTGCCCACTCCAAATTTGGGAAGCTCTCAATCAGGCGTGGGGCAGCACGGTGAGCCCCGAAGTCAACCAAACTGGCCGCCATTCATGTGAAATCCTGCTGCCCAAGTTTCACTCAATTGTCAGCAGGTATATCATCTATAAATTCAAAAAAATCAGCCAACTCTTCAAGTCGGATCACGCAGGGACACCAAATTCAAATGGTTCCCAACAGCTTGCGTTGCTTGCGCCTCGTCATTTGCTCTTCACTCATTTTCCGATGATGATCGTCTAGGACCTGGACAAGGCTATGTTGGGATGGTTCCCCCGTAACGTGGGTAGTTCTTGGATGGTTCAAACCATTTCAAAACTACAAGTTGCAAGTCAAGTGAGGTTATGCGCAATCAGGGGCAAGAAGGAAAATAACACATCTGCGAAATCACCAGCCACATGACCACAAGTAGCTATGGAAGACCTTGCCCTTTTAGGTTGATGATTTACCTGTCAATCATGGTGATTTTCCAAAACGAACTGGTGAATTACCACAAGGCCACCCCCCATAGTAGTGGAAAACCAACCATTTAGTTCGGTGCTTTGTCCCATTGAGACATCACCCTGACAGCACCTGTTCCGGGGTCCAGGAAGGCCAGGAGAAAGCCTCTGAAGAAACGGCCGTTGAATGTCACTGTGCAGCTAAATTGCCAGCTCCAAAAGCCAAGCCAAATTCTTGAAGATTCAAAGTTTCACACGAAAAATCTACAAAAATTGGTTGCCTCCGGACATATTGCGCAATTCGCTCAGGCCAACAACGCCACGTCCAACAAACGGATCTTTCATGATTCTTCGCGAATTCTTCACGATCAGCCGTCTTCCAGCCGTTTAGCTCGGCATAGCCGCGGTCCGTGATCCCCACCGGGTCCCCACCGGGTTCCCACCTCCCCAGATCTCAAGCTCTCCATCTGCACGGTTCGCTTGCGACAGGCCCCCTCCAGTGCCAGCAGCACACTGCCCTTGCCCTCAAGGAGGACCACCTTACACGAACTCGTAGATGGCCAAATAGGGATTTCACCCGCGGAAAATCGTTAAACAATCGATGACGGGACTTTAAACGGTCTTTGACCATCAAACACACCGGCAGATATATATATATATAAATAACATAATATATTAAAACATATATATATATATGAATATATTTATAGAGAGAGATGGGTTTACGGTTTACCCAATATTATGAGGATTTACCTGGGAAGCAACATATGTGCTATCTCTGTCTTCTTGGCATGTCCAACACCTCAATCACCATACAGGCTGTGTTCATGTCTAGTGATGGAAGAGAGGCACGCATGCCATGGCTCACATCAGTTCTCAAAATCTAACGAGAATGCATCATTGGATTGGTTTACAAGACCACCTAGAGGAAACCGGGGCCTACAATTAAAACCCATTAAAGTGTTGAACTATGGGTTTTCCTGTAGTAGATTCTCTTTTCATCCAATTCTGGGAATGTAAAACTTCGCATTGAACCACTGAGAATATGCCATGCAATGGCTAAAGGACTCAATCCCTCCAATAGGAATCTGGCCTTTGCTGATAAAATCTGATTAATTTGAATATTCATATCCCCATTTACCACAGATGTCAAGTCCAAGGCTTTCCTTATGGCGCAATGAGCACCGGGGATCTGGAGTCCTCTAGCCGCCCAAAATCCCATCTGGACAAAACTAATTTCGGGATGGTTTAACATACAAGTACATTACCCTCTGGTAATTTAACATAGCTATTGAAAATGGCCATTTATAGTGGATGTACCCATTAAAAATGGTGATTTTCCATAGCTATGTTAAATTACCAGAGGGTAACCATCATATAGCATCATTTATCTGTCTGTAAAGTTCACCAATCTGACATGGGGCGGCCATCTTGCCAGCTTGAAAGGCCATTTGGGATCATCGCCCCTGGGGTCCCGTGTCACCACTGCAAGTCTTTAGCTGGAGCCGAGTGGTGGCGCCGTGAGACACTGTGAGGCATGGCAGTTCAGTCAGCGCAACATCCGAACTGCACCGAACTGCTCACGAAACGTGAAACGCGCCACATGGGTGTGTCCCAAAACTGGCCACACCAAGTCTTCTGTAGGTTAAGAACCACTCAAATGCTGACTTTGGGACACGCTCACATATGGAGTCAAGGTCCGCCCTGTGCCGGGCACATTAAAACTGGTTCCGTTTTTTACGGTACATGCTTCCCCAAGGGGGGTGACTAACAAGGACGGCTCAGAAGGACTCTTGTGCTGACCTTTTGTGGATGATGCACCCGTAATCTTTCCAGAGTGTGAAATTGTCGGCCGTCCATTGTCTCTGTTGTCTCTTGGCAGCACGCGAGTGTCACGTCGCTCAGGTGTTGTTACCTCAGAGGCATTGCTTCAGTCTGGTGATGTGAGTCAAGTCTTTGAATTGAGATGTCTGGAAAAAGAACGCAATTAAACATTATTAAACATCAACCATCTTGTCATTTTCGTGCGATTACGTCAACTTTAATATTTTCTTCAAATAACCATCTCTGCAGTGTATCAACCTGCGCGTGTGGGTCTTCTACTCGCACCTTTCAAAAATCCAGCACCTGGGTCCTTCACACCCCTGAATCCAACCATTTTTATATTCTAAAATTATACCCACAAGGAAAGTCTGAGTCAACCACTGAATCCAATCTATATATATATAATATCAAATAAATAAATGCATATATATATATAAATAATATGTATATATATAATATATATATATCTATATCTATACAATATATATATATATACATCTCAAAGTGTCATATGAAACAGGTACTGTCTCGCGCTCCCGCAGCTTTCTTTTTCCACAGCTATGCCTATGCTCAGTCAATTTCACCTGCAATCCTCAGGTTTGCTTTGGGTTGTCACGATGTGACACGTACATAGCCCCAGACCAGTTTCGCCACTGGTCAGCTGCCTGGCAACCCAGGCTGGAACCTGCTCTGCAGGAATCACCCATCCCTTAACCTAAGGGAGGGAAAGTCTCTCTTGGTCGCCCCAAGAGAGGATCCCCGATAGAGGCTATGTACTCGCCTGCCGTGCAGGCTCCCCTAACCTAGGCGGACATCTCCACGGGAGGTCGGCTCTTAGGGTTGGGAGGGTGGGGAAAGAAAACAGCAATGAATGCTATTTTGGTTCAAGTTTACTTGAGCCAAAATGGTAGCATTCATTGAAACACTTAAAGATGATACATGCACACCCAAGCCTGCCAAACTCAATGCATGGGTACATCTCAAAGTGTCATATGAAACAGATACTGTCTCGCGCTCCCGCAGCTTTCTTTTTCCACAGCTATGCCTATGCTCAGTCAATTTCACCTGCAATCCTCAGGTTTGCTTTGGGTTGTCACGATGTGACACGTACATAGCCCCAGACCAGTTTCGCCACTGGTCAGCTGCCTGGCAACCCAGGCTGGAACCTGCTCTGCAGGAATCACCCATCCCTTAAACCTAAGGGAGGGAAAGGCTCTCTTGGTCGCCCCAAGAGAGGATCCCCGATAGAGGCTATGTACTCGCCTGCCGTGCAGGCTCCCCTAACCTAGGCGGGCATCTCCACGGGAGGTCGGCTCTTAGGGTTGGGAGGGTGGGGAAATAAAACAGCAATGAATGCTATTTTGGTTCAAGTTTACTTGAGCCAAAATGATAGCATTCATTGAAACACTTAAAGATGATACATGCACACCCAAGCCTGCCAAACTCAATGCATGGGTACATCTCAAAGTGTCATATGAAACAGGTACTGTCTCGCGCTCCCGCAGCTTTCTTTTTCCACAGCTATGCCTATGCTCAGTCAATTTCACCTGCAATCCTCAGGTTTGCTTTGGGTTGTCACGATGTGACACGTACATAGCCCCAGACCAGTTTCGCCACTGGTCAGCTGCCTGGCAACCCAGGCTGGAACCTGCTCTGCAGGAATCACCCAACGCACTCAATTCCCAAAGCACTAAAGGTATTCGAGGGTGAGAATGACAGCTGCAAAGGGTAGCTGGAACAAGATTGTAGGGAGGTACGACGAATAAAATTCAAAACCATGGCATCGCCACCATGGATCATTGACGCCAAGTCGGCTGATATCGTCAGCCCAGTTGCTCTTGCTCTGGACGTACTCCCAATATCCTTGGGCTCGCAGTGCAAACAGAGCTAGATGGATCAAATGACCTAGCTTCGCTAAGTCGGCATTGCTAGAACGTCCTCTCACTAGCGTCATGACGGCTGCTACGTTGTCCAAAAACCATAGGCCGTGTCGATTTCGAAACAGATCAGGCCTTTCGACAAGGGCGTAGAGCACCATAGATAGTTCCAATTGGGCGATATGCGTCTCTGCAGGTTGCCAAAGTGCTCGTAGTTCTGCACAGTTGGTCGCGACAAAACTGTGACGAATTTGTGATCCGTCAGGCTGGAAAAAGATCAGGTGAAAACCTCCTGAACCAGGATTGTCTGCTTCGACAGCTGCATCGGAGGCTGCCAAAAAGCGCAGATGATCCAGGTGCAGAACGGGAAATTCCCGTTTTGGCTGAAAGCGCATAACCGCTTCGATCACCTCGAAGCATGCTTCAATCTCGGGAGTGATGGTCGAGGTTGTCTCGTCTTGCCTGGCTTTGATGGCCATAAGGCCACCATATCCCACTCGACCGTAGATGCCCTGTTCCAGGAAGTTGGCCAAGCCGTACAGCTTCGATGCTGCCCCTCGGCTAAAATGGCCAGTCACCCTGGCTGTTGCCAACATGTCACGTACTTTGTCATGGAGCCGTTCTCGAGCCCAAAACTGTACATGCCCTGTTTCGTTGATGGAGCTAAGATCATGAGTCAATCCCAAAAAGGTTCCGGTGCTCTGCATTGGTTGTTTCTTGTCCTCTGCGAAGGGGGATCCGATAAGAGAACACAATTGATTCATGGCCCATTGGCCTGACCCTTTTGAGGATCGCAAGTCTGTAATGGTCGCATCATCAAAGTACAGGGATGTCAAAACTTGGCAAAAACGCCTGGCTAGTGCCTCCAATAGTCTGGAAAAACGGTTGAATGATGTAACCGCCAGCGGCAGTCCGAAGAGTAGCCCAGCGTAGACTTGGTATGCAGGGGTTTGCCATTCGTGATGGTACCACACCACCACGCAACCCAGACTTTCCTGCAATGCCATAGGGCAATACCTGTATGCTGAAGGCAGATCTTCTTGTCCTGTTTCCCAGGCATCGTTCGCGAAGAAATCGGCCATCTCATCCTCTGTCCAACGATGCATTGCAAGGCGAGTGTGCTGGGCAGGACGCAATGGACTGCACAAGGTGAGCTTGTTCGCATCAGACGACAAAGCTGATTGTCCTCCGGTGTCTCCATTGTCGATCACACGCTGCTTGCCTG
Source organism: Cladocopium goreaui (assembly GCA_947184155.2). NCBI lineage: Eukaryota > Dinophyceae > Suessiales > Symbiodiniaceae > Cladocopium > Cladocopium goreaui. The sequence goes on from CAMXCT020002649.1 coordinate 81,663, forward strand.
AGCTCTGTTGTTGCCAATGGCCCGCAGGAAATCTGTCCGTCGCAAGGGCTCTGTGCAGAAGCCATTCGCTGCGTCCTCCAATGACTGCTGCAGGAGGAACTCATCGTCCTTGCCTGCTCTCAGCTGGCCCAAGATGTGCTGATTGTGTTCCTGCCATCCCTCCAACACATCCGCCATGCTGATCACCTCAGCTGGCTGTTGAGGGAATATCCCATAAGGTGGTGCGTAGCCCACTGCAGGCAGCCCACGGATCAGACCATAGGGAAAGCTGGTGTCTGCCCATGACGTCAGCAGCATCAGCAATGCGATGAGCCCCACATCGCGGTGCCGGGTGACCTGCTGGATGGCCGGCTCTTGGAAGGAGCGCAAGTGGAGGGTCACCCCCTCCCAGCGTCTCTTCAGCTCTTGCATGGCCCCGACTGCCTGCTGCCGCCACGGGCGCAACTGCTGGCCATGTGCCACATATGCATCTGCTACGAACTCCAGGTCTAAGTCGACGACTGGGAGGTCTTCGTAGGGCAACGGTTGCTGGGCTCGTTGGACTGCTTGGTTGAAGTGGTCCTCAGGATCCAAGTTGAACGGCAGCAGTGGGGGCAAAGCGGCACGGTGTGTCATCGCACCCACTTGGCACCCGTCCCCAATCCGTGCAAGCTGCCTCACTGACCCGGCAGCCAGGTGCGGGACTAGGGGCCCGTCCCAAGCTTCTCCTCGCTCTGCAAGCCAAGCGGCATATGAGCAGAAGGGCGGGCTGTTGATGAGGTCTTCAATCATTGCAAACTTGTAGTTCTTGAACCAGTGCTCGGGGAAAAGCTTTTGGAATGCCAATACCAGTGCTTCTTGGCTCATCATGGGCTTGCAACAATGCCACAGTCCTACTCCATCGGCCATCGGTGCCCCGCTGCATTGGGTCACCCCCAGGGGCGGTGGCATCGAAGAAGAGGCCAATGAGCATGTCCGCTTCGCACAGGTGCTCCATGGGGCAGTCGCACGCCAGCTCCATATTGCTAAGCTCATGCAAGGCGTCCCACAAAGGTGATGTTCGAATATGGACGATGTACCTGGCCGGCCATTCACCGGCTTCGCAGTTGTGGCCCGGTGTCCATGGCGATTTCCACTTGGTCGTCGATAGGCGATGATGAAAGCTGCCTCGGCCGACGTAGATGGTGTTGCGTGGTAGCTTGTTGTTCTCGATCATCACCTCTTTGACGAGCCTTCGGACCGGTAACCCCGATCGTTCAGCCCTCAAGGATTCTGTGAGGCCCAGCGTCACCGCCAGTGGTGCCATTGCCCACTCCCGCATTGCGCGCGGGTCCATATCCAGCCAATGTTCACGGCGTCCAACTGACATGAACGTGGGCATGCGTGGGACATGCAGGACGGCTAGACCTGTGCGGACTGCCCACCAACTAGCCGACACTGCAATGGCAAAGGCAAGGACTGCTGTGTACTCTGCCTCTTCTTTGGATGGGTAGAACCGCTGGCCGTCGGAGGTGTAGGGGGTCCATTCCTGTGGGTCGTGTACATGGTGGCAATTGGCTGGGGGCCAGCGTTGGATCTCCTCCACATTGTGCCGTAGCACTTGATGCTTGCAACGCGCCCCACCCAAAGTACATGCCGCGTAGGCTGTGTCGAACCATTGTCCCGATTCCCACATAGTCACCTCTGTGGACGTCCACCAGTGCAAGGAGCGGGCAGGGTTTTCACGCACACTGCCTCCCCCCCTATCCCGCAACTTCTGAATTTCGCCCAAGACATAGTTGCAGGCTTTGTTGTCAAGGTCAACTCTTTGGGCATCCCGGCTGTTGAGGTGAGGCAGGCCATCAGGGTAGACCTCGGATCGAAGAGGACCAGGGGCTGGCCGCCCGTCTTCAAATTTCCTGGGGATCTCCCTGGCCCTACTCTTTGTCGAACAGTCGATAGCTGCCGCTATGAAGATCACCTCTTCAAGCTGTTTGCTCAGGGAGTGTTGCCGGCGCTCATCTGACAGGTCATGGCTGTCATCCAACAACCAATCCACTGTAATGCATTGCCACCCGCAACTGATGAATGCTTTGGTGAGGGGTGCGTTGGGACCTGCCATGAGATCTGCCATAAGAGGTCGCCCCTCTTGCGGCTCTAGCTCATCTGACCCAAAAGAGGCAGCCGCCTCCTCTTCTGGGGCGTGTCAACGCTTACCAGTGCAATTGGCTGCACCGTGGTTGAACGCTCCACATACCCGATCTTTTCTGACAACTGCTCCGCATCGATGGGCTCCTTGAGGACATGGTTTGGCCTTACAGCCTCCTCGTTGAAATTGCGGGCAAAGTTTGGTACCATCCTTCATTGCCGTCGCCACGGGTTTGCCATTGATCGGCTTGCCCAACTTCAAGGGTGATGTGCTTGGCGGCACCTTAGATGGACTTGCAGTAGAGGCTGCGGTGGGGGCTGCATTCTTCCTGTCCGGGGTAGCGGGCCCTGGTGCAGACCAATGTGCGTCCCTGGACGTGTAGATCTCGCTGATCACCTGTCCCAGGCTCATTGTAGACTCACGAAATTTGGACACCCACTCACTGCGTTCCTCCACATCTTTGGCCTGGAGCCATTGCATGCGCTGTGAGGTGGGCAGCCCTGCCACACTGCGCTTAGCTCTGAAGTAGTACTTGTAGACGATGTCCATGGGGACGTTGACAAACTTGACTGTATCGGCTCCTAAGTTGAGCTCTTGCGCGGCATCTGGTGCTCCGGTCACCCCAGAGCACCCTGCCATGGCATAAGCCAACATCAGGGTGAACAACCTGTCCAGGTAGTTGTCAACATCATGGGTGACCACCTCCTCACCGTCGCCATCTTCCAAGAACAGTCCTTCGCTGAGTTTGCGCTTCTTCTGCGATGTAGTGAGCTGGAATTGAAGGGTTTTCACTCTCCATATGTTGTACACGCAAAGCATGCGCTTCTGCATCTCTCTGGCGACTCTGGAGATGGTGGTGTCTGCTGGGTGGATCTCTGGGGGGAAGCGCATCTTGTAGCGTCTCCAAAACTGCTGCTTGGTGTCGCGCAGCTCGGTCTCCCCAAGCATGGTGTCCAAGTCCGACAGTGCAATCTTGGATCGATCCTGCTCCACCTCACGGTAGTAGAGTCCCACTGCGGCCCATGCTCTGCGGACTCGAGCCGTCATCAGCAGTGCCTTATCCCCCAGGCCCAGCTTAGAAACCCAGGGCTCAATGGCTTGCTCCGATGCCCAGAGGAAACGAAACTCTTGCAAACTTTCGACGCCCAACCGGAGCAGGGCTGTAATTACCCCATCATCCAACGAGAAGTTGTCACCCAACTTCCTTAGGATTTCCTCCGGGGAACCCTTTTCCAGTGGGACTTTATCAGTCTCCATGGCCTATTCTCGAGGACACCCCTCTAGCTAAGGCCCAGGGATCCCCTCCCTTTGACTGAAAACTGCGCCTCGGGTCTCCCCCGTGCGTTGTGCTGGAACAGCCTGGCGTGGCATGAAATAACTGGACCCTGACATACACTGATGTGAAATCTGGACATGTGTACGACGCACAGCTATGTTGCGACCTCACATGACATCACCTTCATGCCGCCACAGAGCTATGGTACACTAGACTATCTGAGGTCCCCCTCCCAGATGGTCTCGTGTGTTGTCATGAAAGGAAAAACTTGAAAACACAACGAAAAACATGAGGGCACGGCACTTGCTCAGTGGGCACCTTACTGAAAGTCACCTGGCTCTACTATTTTACTCTCGCGCATGATGTTACTGCTGGGGGCGGTCATGCAGGCTGGATTGATGCTCTTATCCAAGCCCCGAGCTGATGAATTCGGCTCTCCATTGCCGGAACGGGCCAGTGCTGCTGATCAGCGCAAAGGCCAAAAATTCGGCTTGGGCAGCTTAGGCAGGCGGCCACCATGACGCTGGCGCTCGACGGAGGCACTGGTCACACCAGGGGCGCTCCCATGCCAGAGCTTCAAAGACGTCCGTGGACATGTATGGGTTCACCAGGCGCTTCGCCTTCCCATCGGCCTGCTTATGCTGGCACAAGGTGATGCCGTCCTCGACCGTGACATGGGTGCTGGACCTTTCCGTAGCTGCATATCCCTGCGCTCTGGGTGCTGTGTTCCCACCGCGGTGTCCTGGAAGGTCTTGTGCAGCCACTTCCGCATGCCTTGGTCGCGAATGACCTTGTTCAGCTCTGTATCCCTGCGGCTCTCCACGTAGTGGTTGGCATCCTCAATGGACTCACCGGCCAGCAATGCACGGCAAAGGATGCCCAAGAAAGCACCCCGGTGTCGCCCCTTGATACAGTGCACCACGACATTGTCGCCGTGCCAAACAGTGTTCTTGACGGCCGGCCACACGTCTGTCCACTGTTCGTTGCGTTCCTGGCTGTATGCCGCCGCGAAGGTCATCAACTGAGCTCCCGGGAGGGTCACCCCCCCCCGGCTCTCAGGACCATTCGGGAAGCAGCAGATCTGCAACGCTGTCTTGGGGAACTTGTCCACCGTCTGCCTCATTGGAAGTCCTGCCAGGTAGATGCCACCACCCTTCCGGGATGTCCAGATGCAAGTCGGGGCCTGGGCTGTCCCTGAGCCCACACCCAACCGCTCCAAGTGGAGGTCCAAGGTGTCTCCTGCTGCCTTGCCACGGCCTTTCTTTGGCATGGCCTTGATCTGTGGCTTCCCAGGAGCGGCCAAGCGCTTCGGCGTTGTGGTTGTAGCCCTGGACTGCGCAGCTGTGGCCGGTGGCTTAGGTGTAGGCAGCGGCAGCCTTCGGAGGTGTCTTGGGGGCTGCAATGGCTGGCGCCTTAGGCGGAGTCTTGGGTGCAGCCTGACCTCGGGCTTTCTTGACAGCTGTGCGCATCACCTCGGCCATCTCGTCGTCAGTGGCACCGCTCGCCGCGGTTCTCTTCCGGCCAAAAGTGGCCTTCTCCCCCACGGCTGCCGGCACCAAGGTGGCCGATGGCTTGGGTGCCGCTGGCACTGCTGTTGCGGCCAACACCGCCCGCTTGATGTTGCAGACGCCTGCGCCGTGCTTGCCACCACATGCCCGTCCTGACTTTTGTAGGATGGCACACAAGTGCACTCCGAAGGGGCAGGAGTCTGCCGGATTCGGGCACTCGTTCGTCTGGAACTCCGGGCAAATGGCCTTACCATTCTTCAAAGTGGCCGTCAGCACCTTGCCATTGAGTTGATCAGGCATCTGAGGTGCCGGTGCGGCTTCGGCCTCTTGCCGGGCTTGCTGTGCCGCTTCAACGAACTGCTGTGACAACTTGAGCCTCTTCTTCACGTCTTGGAAGCTGTGTGCAGAGGCCCAAATAGGTTGGCGGTCTTGTCGCAGCAACCTGTCGGCTTCAGTCAGGCCATGAGCTCGGGCTGCATCTAGCTCTGCCTGCGGGATCGCCTCCCACAGCAGGTTGCTAGCGAGCTTGGCCGTAGCGCCCCAGATCAGGGATGTCACCTTGACCGACGCGGCGTATTTTGCCGAAGAATAGTGAAATGCCATCGCCCCCACCTCTGGTTGCTCACTCTTGTTTTGCCAGTCACCCAGGGCTGCCATTTCTTCAGGCCTGCATCCTAACAACTGGGCCACCGTGGGTGCAAGCCTCCTCCAGCTGTAGGTGGTCAGGTCTTCTGGATTGTCGAGGAACACGGACATTTCCTGTTGCATCGTCTCTTGCACTTCTAGGATCGTCCATGGGCGCCCTTCGTCCGAAAAACAGAGGCCTGCAAGTCTCTGCCTTGCTGGTGCCAGCGTCCTGTATGCCTCCAGCACTTCCTTGGCCCAAAAGAAGCCGTTGGCGAATGTGGCCGGCACCGCAAAGTCGAAACCTTCGCGGGCATGCTTTTGTTTTCCCTTAGGGCACCTGCAATGGAGGAATGCAGCGGTGAGGCGCCGAGGTTCTGACCGCGCAATATGCGCGTACCTCAAACAGCCAAACGACATGATCCAAGGCGCCAGAAGAACTGACCACCTCTCATCGCCGACCGCGTGCAACTCCGTGATGCGATCCTCCAAGGCCTGCACTAAGTTCATCCACTTCAAGGCTTGGAGTGCTCGTGCTGGCGCCTGGGTATGGTTGAGGAACTGATCCAGGTCGACCATTCCAGGAGGAGCGGGTCGCCCCCGACTCTCCAAGAAGGCCCTCAGCTCCAACCAGGTGTTGACCACTCGGTCAATGGTCGCCTTCTCCGCGTCCTTCACCTTCTTCTCGGCGATCCTCTTGCACGTTTGTTTCCATTCGGCCTTGAGGGTGTCTGTCAAGATGCCAGCTGGTTTGTATGCGCCCATTCCGACAAACATCGACACCAAGCCGTTCACCCGCTTTTGGACGGCCTCATCCAGGTTCTTGGTGACGTTGACGGCCTTGGGCTTTTTCTTGTAGATTGTCTTGCGCACAGGGCACAGAGTGACGGAACCCTTGGGGTTGTCCTCCACGACTTTGGCCCCAGCAGCAAGGAGGTGCTCTTCCACCCTTGCTCTTGTCTGCAGCCAGTCATCCGCTACGTGATGGCCAGCTAGTCCAACGACTTGATCGTAGTCGGTGTAGGCATAGGCGAAGTCGTTGTCGTCCAGGAGGCCTTCATTCTCCCTCCATTGACGCGCCCGCTGTGCAGCTATCATCATCAAGGAGTCGGCTGCTCTCCATCCCGGTTCAGGGTCACCCCCTGACGAGGACGAGGCTGCCGCTTGCGCTGCATAGTAGCCTTTGCCGCCTGATGCCATGGCGCTGCACCCTAACAAGATTGCTAAGGTGCGGAGAGCAAAAAGATGCTGCGGTGACTTCAGAGGTGCCTCCTCTGTCATAAAATCAACCTGCAGCAAACATCTTCTTACGTCCTCCACAAGTGCTGCATGGCTCACGCCAGGTGAAGCAGTCGCTACACATCCCGACGCAGCATGCCCAGCACACGCGCCTGGTGGGGTCTCCGCACTCTGTGCAGGCGGTGCCCAGCTGAAGCATGCCTGCATCCTGGCATTCCAGCCATCCACATAGCGCTCGATGTGCTCTGGCGCCTTCTCTCCCCCAGGCCACCCAGGGTCGCCCCCTAGGTGCTCTGGGGAAATGCCGCGGCTCGAGGAAGACCGGCAGGAGCTCGTGAGGGCCTGTGCATCTGAACCAGCTCCTCCATTGATCGAACAGCTCCCCCAAGCCCAGTTGCCCAGCGTCGCCCGCTGAGCACCTGAGCTGCAACCCGTAGAGATCCTGGGGCACGATGTCAGCGGCCACTTTGAGCTTCGTGTAGGCGGCGACCAGCAGCAGGTCCATTGGGTCCTGGTGCTGGTAGTAGTACGCCCAAGCATCCGCAGGCGCCACATCGTCGGGCAACACAACGCCACGGCTGTTCCACAAGCCGAGCCACGGGAACTTGAACCCCCCCACATGAGCTGCGCAACGCTGGCAGTCATCAAGGCAACAGGGTAGTTTCGGCAGAGGGGGGAAAAGTTCTGAATCTGTCCCAGTCGTGATGACGTAGGGGGAATGCAACACTTCAATACCATGCATCCAGCATGTGTATGCTGCAGCATCAGAGCCCTCCCGCGCCAGCCTTTCCACGTGGCTCTTGAACTCCAGGAAAGCAGCAGCATGAAGGATCTTCGCCTCAGTGGCTGCCGGGATATCGATTCCTGGGAGTTTGCGCTGCATACAAGGTCGCCCCTTGTAGATAGTTTGAACCACCCAATCAAGGTCTGGAAAGGTCACCCCTTACCAAGACCAAGAAAGAAAACAGCAATGAATGCTATTTTGGTTCAAGTTTACTTGAGCCAAAATGATAGCATTCATTGAAACACTTAAAGATGATACATGCACACCCAAGCCTGCCAAACTCAATGCATGGGTATATATATACATAATACATATATATATGTATATGTATAAATAATATATATATGTATATATGTAATGTATATATATATATATATATATGTATATATGTAATATATATATATATGTATAAATAATATATATATATATATGTATAAATAACATATTTAATGTATATATATATATATTATTCTTTTCTTTTATCCCTGAATCCAATGGATTTCAATGGAACATCCACCCCTGGGCCCCTGAATCAAACTGCGAAAAGGATTTTCCATTGGAAACGCAGAGGAAATGACAGGACATGAGCGTCAATTTCAATCTCCTCTGCAGCCAGGAGGCCCCATGCTACCGCCGCTTGAATTGATACCTTAGGGTTCTGGGTGTTCGTTATTTATGTACATCCTATGCCGCGCACACACTTACACACACACACACACCAGATATTTATATATACACACACACATATATATATATAATATACATACACATGCACACCAGATATAAATATAAATATATATATATATATATTTGCAAACGCGTGTGCAATAAAAAACAATATGTATCTAATATTAAATGCATGTAGATACGCCACATGTATATATACACCATGTAAAAATATACTGTAATCATACACCATATTATGGGGCTATATAAAGACCCGGTATCTTTTTAAATGACCCAACATCACGTTATCGTTTTTACTTTTTTGCTCTTATCGATTTCTCAGGTGGTGAGCTCCCTGTAGACAATAAGTGTGAATTTTCCAGCTTTCTGTTGGTGAGAGCATCCTTGGTCAACCAACATTCCATTAACATTCCATGAAAATCCAATCCAAATCCAATCAAAATTTCATTGAAATCACACTATATTAAACCATCAACATGTCATATATGTCATTGAACCCCCATGAAAAAATCCCATGAAAAACAGTCTCTTAGAATCCCCTCATGCGGATGGTAAAAATTCTTGGCTTTCCCTCATGGCTGCCACGTCACTAGAGCCACTGATGCCGGAGCTATCCCCCTCTGAGGCGCTGCTGCCGCTGCGACCGCCCCGCTTGCGTGTCTCCAGGTTCTGCCGTTTCACCTAGGACCCACAGCGAGTCCGGGGCGGGTTCTTTAAGCATCCAACATCAGCCTGACACATGGGATCAACTGCAGGTTTGCACTTTGTGGAATCAAACATTGGAGAAGCTGTGGAAACATCATGGTTTTATCCATGACAAATGGGGCATTTGTGGTTCATCCGTCAAACAACACGGAAAAAGGGGGCAAACTTGGATTTTGCCATGAAACATTGGAACACATGTGGGTTTCGAAATGAACAATGGTGATATGACGTGGTGTAAATCAACAAAATTGTCGAAAGGAACCACTGACTAGAAACCTACGTTTTTTTCCCATCCGAACGACGTTCTGTAAACCAAGTCTGGGAAAGAAAGAGCTACCCCCCAGAATCGAAACAACTGGAAAAGGGATTACATATGATATATGTTTATCTTCCAGGCTGACACTGAACCAAAGACTCCAGAAAATGTCATGACGTATGATGAATTGATGAAGTATATGGTCTTGTAGCCGAGACTGAAGCACATAGGATCACAGACATGCAGTAGCTAGTAAAAGTTCAAACGATCAAATAGGGATCACCCCCCTGGAAAATCCAGAGCCCAGGAGATGATTTCAATATCAGTCTGGCCCTTGGTGTGGATGTTCCCAAAACCCGCGACAGCCTCATGCTCACCTAGGATTCCCCGTGAGCCAAGCTGCCGCTTTTTTGAAGATTTTTGTCAACGAGTCTAACCTCTCCTGTGGGTGCAGTTTGCAACTTGGCACATGGATACCCTTGTCCAACTAGATAGTTCATACAGGATGAACCATCAGGGTTTACCAAGTTCACGAAATCCCCCTAAAATCTAGCTAGGAATTGGAGGGCCAAATAAACTCACCAGAATTAGCTAGAATGCGGTGAGCCCAATGTCATAA
>CAMXCT020002650.1:0-33578 GCA_947184155.2 Cladocopium goreaui
CTACAGAAGGGTACCCAGATCGTAACTACCTCCAGCATTCTTGCCCGGTACATTGATCATGAACACGCTCCTGTAGCTGGATCATATGTCAAAACCAATGGAACTCATGGTAGACTCTCAGAGTATACGGAATTGTACACTCGCATATTTTGCCAACGTGTTGCACGCACCATATGTGCAAGTTTTCAAGTTCAAGAACTGTCCACGATTTCCCAAGACATGATCCTTGGTTCGATGGAAGATTTTGCCGAATCGGCATCAAAGCGAAGACGCCTCAATGGCAAAGTCTCTCAGCCTGAGGGATATCCGGCCACCACTTCTCCAAGCGTTCCCGAAGGAAATGTTGAAAACACATCCGAGGCAAGTTCATCTCATGATGATTTAAATTCCTCCAAGAAGATGATTCTTGACCAAGCTTTGCAATTAGCACCTCGTGTTGGTAAAACTGTGCTTGAACATGGAGCCTTGTTTGATGTTGTGCAACAAGCATTTCCTGACCATGTAGTGCGAGTGGTCGAGCTGTGCAAAGGGGCGGACCGTTTCCGCAAATCCCCAGTGAAGTTGATACCACAGGAAGCTCCTCTCCGCATGACACTTGGAATTCACCGCCATAGTCTTGAGCCATTTCCTGAGTGCCAATGGGAACCATGGGAAAACCTCAGCATGCGCCAACTGTGTTCCAAGAGCCCTCCAGCCCGGCTGCTAGTAACTGTGTTTGCCAGAGAGAAGAGTGGTATCAAGAGAAATCGCGAAGATGATCTACAGGGCAATCAGTCATCGTTTTGTCCATCTCATGCTTACAAGAAACTTCGTGATGATAAGCAAGGGCCTGACCACACTGAAGACAATTCCGATGAATCAAGACAACAACCTTCCAAAACACCAGAAAGCCAGAATAGCTCAAACAATGCAGATAATTCCCAAGAAGTTGCCAATGGACCTCCATCAGTAGTTGATTCCAATGCCCAACTTAAACAATCCATAGTACACCATGGACCCAAATTCCTTTCATTACCACTTCAACAAAGACAATGGATTTCCAAAATTCACCACAATCTTGGTCATCCCAGCAATCGAAAACTTCAGAATGTACTTCAACAACAAGATGTGGATCCCGCTATTGTTCAAGGGGTGGAAGATTTCCGATGTAGCACATGCGTTGAGCTACAGGAGCCAAAAATATCTCGACCAGCCAGTTTGCCGGAGCCTCGTGAGTTCAATGATTGTGTGGGTTGCGACCTTGTGACATGGACCTCCCGAGCTGGGAAGCAGTTCCAGTTTCAACACATGATCGATGCTGCAACCAACTTTCAGATTGCTGCACCAATTTTTCGAACTGATGCCGAATCCATGTTTGAAACTATGCAAGACTGTTGGTTCCACTGGGCAGGACCATGTCAACAATTGATTGTTGACAATGCATCCCCGATTTGTTCCGACCAGTTTGCCGAGCATGCTCAAGGCCAAAACATTCACCTTAGAGTGATTGCTGCGTTTGCTCATTGGCAAAATGGTAAGACTGAGCGTCACGGAGATATTCTTCAGCACATGCTTGAGAAATTTGACGTAGATCGAGAAATCAAGACTGATTTGGAATTCCGGCAAGCCCTGCGCCTGTGTTGTCAGGCTAAGAACTCTTTGGCTAGGTCAAAGGGATACACCCCTGAGATTCTTGTTCTAGGTAAAAGTCGAAAGATGCCTGGTAGCCTATGTGAAGATCATGCCGATCCGGCTCAGTATCTAGCTGACTCGGACAGTCCCGAAGGTCTTGCCTTTAGACAACACCTGGAATACCGTGAATTGGCCAGAAAAGCATTTGTGCAAACTGACAACAGTGATCGTTTGAGAAGAGCCTTCTTGAGACACCAACGACCGCATCGTGGTCATTTTGCCAGTGGTGCTTTTGTCATGTTCTGGCGCCCCGGCCGTGGTGAAATCAAAGGGAAATGGCATGGACCAGCGAGGATCATAATCCAAGAATCTGAGAATGTGATTTGGATTTCATTTTCGAGTCGTGTTTATCGAGTTGCACCTGAACATGTTCGGTTCCTTTCAGAGAGAGAAGCTCATCAATACAGTTCAACTCTGGACGTCAGTAATATGTCACCTCCTCCAAAACAACTGGGAAAAGGGGTTTTTCAATATGAAGATTTGACAGGCTTCCAAGGGTTGCCACCTGATAACCTGAGCCATGAAAACTTGCCTGGTAACCAGATGCCTTTGGAACATTCCCCTGCTGTTGATGCCACACCGGAAGCAAAGAGTCAACCTGACTCCGAACCATGCATGCCTCCTGCCTCTCAGGCGGACAGTGAATACACTCCCACTACTCCTTGGCATGAAGAAACAAATGAGAACCCAGCGTTGAAACCAGAAGAAGTTCCTGTTCCTGAAGCTGATGATCTCATGCTTGAGGATGTTTGGGTGTGTCAGACAGACAAGATCTTGCGGATTCATAATAAACCACGTTTTTCCGCTTTTGATCCAAGTAGATGCACAGACTGTCCCGTGGACATCCTGCATTTGTCGGGCACTCGTGTCACAACGGGTACAACTCCGACAGGAACTGTCTGGTTGGAACATGATGTTTGGGGATGTCCCGAAAACACCTGGTGCAAAGAGCAACCATGGACTGGAGTCTCCGTTTTCATCGTAGTGCCTGATGCTGGACAAGCCAGTCTGTCCTGTGAAGATGTAATGCATGTTTCTCATGATCAAGGTTTGGAGTGTGAGATCTTTCTAACAGAACACGATGTGGAACAAATACATCATCATCCAGAAGAATTTCCAAGTCTAGTAGCCTCAGCTGCTAAACGTCAAAGAGCCGAAGTAAAGATTAAAGACCTGACTCCTTCTGAAATTTCTGAATTCCAAAAGGCCAAAGAGAAAGAAATCAACCAATGGCTTGATACAAATACTGTCCGTAGGATTCTTCGCAGCAAGATTCCCGAAGAGAACATCCTGAAGTGCCGTTGGGTTCTAACCTGGAAGGATCTAGATGCGACAGATGCTGCCCTTGAAGGAAAGAAACGAAAGGCCAAAGCAAGACTCGTTGTTCTTGGTTACATGGACCCTAATATCACTGAAATTCCAAGAGATTCACCAACATTGCAGCGCGATTCTAGATCTCTTTTGTTGCAATACTGTGCTGCACGTTGCTGGAAAATTCGAAGTTTTGATGTGAAAACAGCGTTCCTCAGAGGGTCCCGTCGGGATAACCGTGTGTTAGGAGTAGAACCTCCAAGTGAACTTAGAGAGAAGCTTCAATTGAAGGAAAATGAGACCTGTGAGCTCCTAAAGTCCGCATATGGCTTGGTAAATGCTCCCTACCTCTGGTACGTGGAACTTAAGGAATGTTTACTCTCTTTGAACTTCCAGCTCAGCCCATTGGATCCTTGTTTATTTTCCTTGGTTGATGAACATGGAGTAGTACATGGACTGATTGGCGTCCACGTAGATGATGGTCTTTGTGCGGGAGACGAGGTTTTTGACAGTGCTCTACAACAATTGGAAACTCGGTACCCTTTCGGTTCCAAGCGTGACACCAATTTTACCTTCACAGGAATCCAACTTGTTCAAGACAAACAATTCAACATATTCCTCAGTCAAAAGGATTACATTTTTGCCATTGAAGCAATTCCCATTGAACGTCAACGAAGAAAGCAAGAGTCACTGCCAGTAACCGAAGGAGAACGCCAAAATTTGCGTGGCCTCATTGGCTCCCTGCAATATGCTGCTTCAAATACGCGTCCTGACTTGTCAGCACGTTTGAGCTTTCTCCAGTCAAAGATCAACTGTGCTACCATCAAAGACTTGTTGGAAGCAAACCGACTTCTGGGAGATGCAAAGACTCATGCTGATGTGTCTATTAAGATAGCAAGCATGCCATGTGATGATGTGCGAATCGTTGCGTATTCCGATGCCTCTTTTGCTACACGAGAGAAACTTCATAGCCAAAAGGGTGGTTTGTTTTTAGCAACTCACAAGGACATTTTTGACCAAAGAAGTGCAATTGCAAGCCCACTGTCTTGGTATTCGAAAAAGATTGATCGTGTCGTTGCAAGCACCTTGGCATCCGAGACCTACGCGCTGTCATCCGCAGTGGATACTGCCAATTGGCTCCGGTTGATGTGGGAATGGATTAAAAATCCATCTATTCCTTGGCGAGATCCTGAAAGGGTATGGATGAAGGCCCCACCCGGCATTGCAGTGATGGACTGTAAATCACTTTTTGATGTTATCTCAAAGAACACAACACCCCAATGTCAAGAACATCGAACTCTAATCGAAGCCTTAGTGATCAAAGACCATATTCAATCTGGAATGACTCCTTATTGGGTTCATAGTGCTGCTCAATTGTCAGATGCATTAACCAAAATCATGGACTGTTTTCGACTTCGTGAATTTCTCAAGCAAAGTAAGACCTGTCTTCATGAAATTGATGAAACGCTGAAACAACGCGCCGACCGAAAAGCCTTCAAGAGCTGGTTGTCAGAAACGGTTTCCAACACCGGAAATCCATAGGCTGCACCAACATCACCAGGATGAAAGCTGCAAAAAGTATAAACAAAAAGAATTTTTGGGAGTGTGATTTCAATATATATTCCCTTTCCATACTGAACTCTCCAGTTGGGGTAGCTGTCGATGTCATGTTCCTGCATGCCAGCCAGCAAAGGGGTTAACAAATACCTCGTGGCCATCTTCTAGGCCCAAGCGAGGGGTTTGTGCACTCGGTGAGGTCAGCGGAAAACATTCTGAGCCAGCTGCACTTTAGCTTGGGGAGAGTCGGTGCTGTTGCCATAGGAGTGGCCAATATCATTGAGGTTCAAGGGACCATCCTTTACAACTTCCTTATTGCTATTGCCTGTTTCAATCTTGGTTGATCCGAACATCAACATCATTCCTTGGAAGTTCCCTACCAATTGTGGACATTCCACAGTATATATATATATATCAAGCAATGTACATAACTATATATATATATATATGAAAGTATATATAAAACAATATATATATATAATGATACGTACAAAACATAAAACAATATCATATTTAAGATAAAAATACTTTATTTTTTTACAAAATAAAAAATATTTGTTTAAAGTAATAAATATCATTATATCTAACACTATTTAATAATATATTTCAATATATGACATTATATATAAAATAGTATATAATAACAAAAAAGTAGTATTTACTGATATGTTTAGTAATATGTAATAGTATATTTAGTAATATATTTAGTAATATATAATAGTATATTTAATATATATAGATAAATAAATT
Organism: Cladocopium goreaui; assembly: GCA_947184155.2. NCBI lineage: Eukaryota > Dinophyceae > Suessiales > Symbiodiniaceae > Cladocopium > Cladocopium goreaui. The sequence continues at coordinate 5,290 of CAMXCT020002650.1, forward strand.
TGTAGTGCATGATTATATATAGCATAAAACACATGATAGTATTTGATAATATCTGATGATATATGATAACAAATGACAATATATGATAATATTTGATAGTATATGGTAACATATGATAATATGTGATAATATTTGATAATATAAGATAATAAATGATAATGCACGATAATATTTGATAATATTTGGTAGTATAAGATAAAATATGATAATGTATGATAATATTAAAAACAATATGATATATAATAAAATATCATGTATAATCACATGTAATAACATTTAATTATATATAAACACAAAAACACATATGTAATATTCTTATTTAACTAACAATATATATATATATACATGCATGAATGTATATAATAAAATAAAAATATATCTAGTAATATATAAATATATATTTATTATGTATTACTATAAATAATAAGATCCGTATATATATATATGTATATATATATATATACTTATTAATAGATAAATAAATGGGAGAACTAACCACACGGGATCCTCCAAGTATCCGCCCTGCCGAAAATAACCCTTGCCCCAGGCCGAGTCGTTGGTTCGCAAAGAGTGACAACTAGCTGGCCACAATACCGCCCGCCGCGGCCGGTAGCCGGTGGACTGTTGTTTGAGGCTGGATCCAACGATGCGAAAATCACATGGGGGAATGTTTGAAACCCCATGTTGGGTTGGGACTGGCATGGGGGATTCATTTTCGGAAACCAATCCAAAAAAAACCATCCAAATCCAATTTTTTTCGAAATTTAATGCAGAAAACAAGGCTGAATCAAAGGTTCCAGGATTTTTTGGAAACCAATGGATGGATCCTCAAGCATCAAAAATAGTCCCAAGTATGGGGATATAGCAACATATGTTTGTTTTACCAACAAGAACTGGGGATTGTATGATTCTCCACAAATATACCTCTCTCTTTGAGTCTTTATACTGACTCTATACATAACCACAATATATATATATATATATACACCCATATACAATGGGGTGAAACCGGAACCATCAACCATTTCCAATTAACTACTTGTACCAATGACTAAGAATGGATGTTTTGCTCTTGAACCATTCCCACTGATGGAGAGCATGCTCCACGGCCTAGGGTCCTAGATTTTACCTGGAGGCCCTAGGAATCGTAACTGTAGTAACTGGGTTAGTAACACTTTTTTGTTTTATCGTTTCTGTATGGTATAACTCAAATAACCCACGAATCGGGGACTTACTAACAAGGATTAACCAGTGACAAGCCTTGGGATAGTCCAGTGCCTCAAACGGTGCTAGGGATCGACCTGTTTCGGCATCTGTGGGACTGTGGTGGCCAACGAAAAAGTAGAGCGGCTGGTGCTGAAACTGGGCTGCTGGAAATGGGGGTACCTGAAAATGGCAAGCAAAAAACATCAAACAATTGCATTTTAGACAGAAACTGATCGAAAACCTTGAAAGCACATGATTGTTCAAAGTTCATTTCAGGAACATAACCAACTAGTGTAGACATCTTCATATGACACATCCACCTGGATTAAACTGATCGATTTTTCAGATAAAACCAAATAGTTGGTAGGTGCCAACCCCTGCCAAAGGTGAGTTCCGGATTCCAGGTGCTTGACTTCATTTTTTTCATCAATGGCAATAAAGCGGAGGCCGGTTCCCCATTTTTTGACAACACCATATCTCTAAGTCTATATTATATTTCCACTTTGGTTGGCCATTATCATTATCACAGGGATGTAAGGGGTACAAGATCTCCGGAAATAAATATGATTAAATATGCATGTATAATATTTCTTTTCTATATCCCAGTGAGAATCCGTTATTCATCATTTCACTGGGATCTATGGTTGGCATTCCCCGTTTTGACCGATCCCCACAGATGAGTCGAGCCCAGGCATGGCATGGCAGTGAGAGTGCACGGCTATTCGGGCCGTGCTGAAAGATATAGATGCATGGGTTAAAAAGTGGTATTTAGGGGCAAGTTCTGTCTTCAATAAAACAATAATGAACCATAATAAACCTCATTTGGGATCTTTTTGCCATTTGTCCACCTAGTTTGGGGACATGTTGAGATTTTCCTCGTCAGTGATCCAGAAATCTTTGGACATTTCTCGGTTTTCAACCCACCCAGTTACACGTTCAGCATTTCACCAAGCAGAAATATATCTATGTGCCAAAATTGGACCCAGATATGGAATGGTAGTTGTTGCGTCAAAGGTCAAAGGCAGACAAATCCCCAACAATTTTGGCAGATGAATGGTAAAAGAAACTTGAGATTCTCTTCGTGTTTTTTCAGGGGGTCAGCAGTGTGGTACGATTTGGGACGTTGACATGTTCGAGCAAAACATAGATGTCCCCAGCATTTGGAAATACCTTTCCGCCCCCATCATGGTCTTGTTTGGTGGTTCACTTCCCTTGTGTTTTTGCTGGGTCTGCCCACAACATGATTCTTCACCGTGCTTCTCACTCTGGTGATCCCATGACACAGGAGGTGTTTACCTCACCTTTTGGGCTTTAGATTCTACCCCATTATGGGACTGACAGTCACATTTCCCCGCAAAAGCCATAGGGGGATCGTTTGGTGGCTGACAGTGATAGAAAGTACATGGGAATGCCACTGCGTGGTGTAAACCCAGACTCACTCAACACCTGGTGAACAAACACTATCTCCGCCCGGATCCTTCAAAAAGGCTTCCGGCAGCCTTACCTGGACCGGGTTCTCCTAGTCAAGCCTCTGGGCGCCTTTTTGGACCGTCAGCGGCCCGGATCCTTCAAAAAGGCTTCCGGCAGCCTCTAACTGGACCGCTTCACGCTTCTGGGCATGTCTTTCAAGCTGTAACGGCTTGGATCTGGCAAGATGGGCTCTGCGGGTCTTGAACGGGCTCTGCGCTTAGTGTATCGAGCCGCGGGCTTAGTTTCTAGGTTCAAAGTAAGCCGCTGGCTCCATTTATTCGCTCCAAGTAGAGTTGCCGCTCCAGCTCTATGTTAGGGCATCCGATACACTGGCCCGCTCCATTTTTCAGCTTCAAACGAAATCTGCTTGCTCTGCTTCTTGTATTCTCTTTATTGCTTTTCTTTTCGGCTGGGGTTCCATGGCGGCAAAGACCTTTGAGTTTCAATTTGAACAGGCACCGCACAGGATTCAAAGGCTATTTCGCTTAGTCGGCAGCGCGGAAGGCCTCTAACCTCAACATCAGAGCTTTGAATCTGGCTTGGGCTGTTTCCGGGCGACAATCTCCTTTTTGGACCGTCAGCGGCCCGGATCCTTCAACAAGGCTTCCGGCAGCCTCTAACTGGATCCTTCAAAGGAACTGGACCGGGTTCTCCTAGTCAAGCCTCTGGGCACCTTTTTGGACCGTCAGCGGCCCGGATCCTTCAAAAAGGCTTCCGGCAGCCTCTAACTGGACCGGGTTCTCCTAGTCAAGCCTCTGGGCGCCTTTTTGGACCGTCCAAGGAGCCCAAAGGCGTGCCAAGGAGAACCCGGCTCAGTTAGAGGCTGCTGGAAGCCTTTTTGAAGGATCCGGGCCGCAGACGGTCCAAAAAGGAGCGTCCCGGGGAACAGCCCAGGCCAGAATCGAACCTCTGGAACTAAGCGAAATAGCCTTTGGATCCTGTGCGGTGCATGTTCACACTGAAACTCAGAGGTCTTTGCCTCAAATGGAACCCCAGCCGAAATGAAAAGCAAGAACAAGAACACAAAGACGCAAAGCAAGCAGATGTCGTTTGGATGCCCCTGAGCGCAAATCCCGTTGGAAGCCGGCAGAGCCCGTTTTGGAGGCTCCGAAGCCGTTAAAGCTTGAAAGAGGTGCCCAGGGGCGTGAGTAAAAAACCCGGTCCAGTTAGAGGATGTTGGAAACCTTTTTGGAGGATTGAGGCCGTTGAGGGGCCAAAAAGGAGTGAGTCGTGGTATAATGGTTTTTTGGTCGTGGGCTGTGGGGTGTGTTTTTTTTCGTCGTCTTTATTTTTTTGGGTTGTCGTCTCTGCGCCCCGTTCTGGTCGTCGGATCCCCGGTGTCTCACACTCGAATTCCTCCACGCCAGGTGGTATGGAGCGTCAAAGTGATACTTGATCGGAAAATCTTTGCCTTTCTTGTGCTGAGACTGATGCTGAGCCAGTGCCACACTTTCCCAAGGCTGAAGATGCTGCATTTGTCGGCCCGAGTGGTAGGCGTCTAGCTGTGGCAACACCATGTCGAGGAGGAAGACAAGAATGCGACGAGTCACATGACCACGTGCAAGGGCGAGGAAAGCCACTCAAAGAAACTGAAAGCTATTCTTACCTATTCACAGATAGTGTGCACAAAGCCTTTGATCGGGCAGCTCAATCTGCTCGAACTTTCGCGTGTGCTGTGATCGCTCTTTCCGACTCGTTTGCCTGTCCTTCAGCAATGGCGGCATCATTCTCGCTTCCTCCTCATGTCGTTGAGGCTCAGCGTGGTGGTGTATAAACAAAACCCAACTTTGATTTACTTGCGTAATGTAAAGAGCTTCGTGTTTCGAGCAGGTCGCAAAGTTCCACACTGCCAAAAATGGGATTGCCACGTGCTACCGCTTTTCGCTTTGGGCAGGGCCATGTCGAGGCTGTTTTCAATTTCCGGGAAAGAAGGTTGCTAGTTCGAGTTCACCCCAAGAATCGGGCTCACCTCTTCAATCCTATGGAGTCCAAAACCATCCCAATACCGATCAAACGCATTGGGTATGCCAGAACGACTATTTACATTTCTTCTGGTATGATAGATTTCATCCAGGACAATTGGAAGAAGCGTGGGACAAGACCCGTAGACAAACAGTGGACTGGAAAGACCTTCTTCCGTGTGTATGGGCCATATGACAGTGACTATATGAAGTGGAATCCTCGGAAGTTCGGGAAGCACTTACTGATTTTGAATTTGTAGGGCAAGAGAAAATGGGTGATTATATGGTGTCACTCTTCCCTCCCAAGAGCATCCGTGGTATCTTCGCCGAGGACAACCAAGCCACCATCAGGATCTTGGAGAACGGTAAGTCACCTTCATTTCGTCACACTGACAAAACCCAACGGATCAACTTGTCATGGTTATCAGAGCAGTACAAGAGGGGATGGTATGATTTAACATATGGACCATCAAAAATGCAGGTTGCAGACATCTTGACTAAGCCATTCACGAATGCAGAGAAATGGCGGTTTGCCCTGGCCCTCATGTCCCACGTAGCATCAAAAGGTAGTAGGACCAATTCCTCCAGTTCTATGGGTGCGACAACTGGTACGCCACGGCCCAAGGCTCTGGCATCCAGTCGAAGCTCCGGGGAACCGGGAGCCGGTCTGAAGCCCAATCGTTTGCTAGTGGAAATCTGCCGCAGTCCCATGTCCAAGTTGAGTGATGTTTCAAGAGAAGCAGCCGTTGGATGCAGAGTGATTCAGTTTACCGGGAAACATAGCCTGTTGGACGATGAATATCAATCGTATGTTGCCAGCATTGTGAACGATTTTCCAGTGTCCAAAGATGTCCTTTTGTGGCTGAGCCTCCCTTGTATGGGGGGCACATCGTGGTCTCATGTGAATTTGAAGATCCCAAGTGCCGCTAGGAAGGTTATGAAGCATGTCAAGACTATGAAAAGATTGTGGAAGGCTTTTGAACGTTTTATTCAGCTGCTAACCAGAAGTTTTGATGTTGCTATTGAATGGCCTCAGAATCTTTCGGTACTGGAGATTCCCGAGAGTCCTGAAGTTCATCAATGAATACTCCTTGAAGAGATATGACTTCCATGGATGTATGCTCGGCACAAAAGACCACGAGGGAAATCCCATAAAGAAGCCCTGGACTGACGCAACTACTATTGATGAAGTTGGTTTGGAATTGTCCCAGTATCAATGCGACGAGTCACATGACCACGTGCAAGGGAGAGGAAAGCCACTCAAAGAAACTGAAAGTTATTCTTACCTTTTCACAGATAGTGTGCACAAAGCCTTTGATCGGGCAGCTCAATCTGCTCGAACTTTTGCGTGTGCTGTGATCGCTCTTTCCGACTCGTTTGCCTGTCCTTCAGCAATGGCGGCATCATTCTCGCTTCCTCCTCATGTCGTTGAGGCTCAGCGTGGTGGTGTATAAACAAAACCCAACTTTGATTTACTTGCGTAATGTAAAGAGCTTCGTGTTTCGAGCAGGTCGCAAAGTTCCACACTGCCAAAAATGGGATTGCCACGTGCTACCGCTTTTCGCTTTGGGCAGGGCCATTTCGAGGCCGTTTTCAATTTCTATTTTAATAGCAGGCGAGACCAAAAACGGGCCCGCCAAATCCACGCGTTGGAGCGTGTGGCAATCCTGTTTTTGGGGTTGCGACATGACGCTCGGAACGCCCCCAGCTGCTTCAAAAGTTCGCCAGAAACCATGAAACCACAAAAGGCAGAAAGGATGACACAAACATCCACGTGCTGAACTGGGGAGGACCGCCTTTGGGAGTCCAAATTCTATGTACCTTTCTATCCCAAAAATGGACATCAAACAAATCGAACAGTTCAGTGACATCATCTTGCGCATCTTGCGGTTTCTTGCGGAGTCGTCTGGAGTCACAAAGTTGGAACTCTTTCAACCCCTTCCCCATTGTAAATAGGGTTTCAGCAGGTGTACCGACTCCGCCCGACTCCGGCAAGACTCCGCAGCTAAAGACATCAAAACTGGCACAAAACTGTGGTAAAACCGAAGTTTTGCATCTCCAGCCTTCTTACGGAATCTGCTGGAGTCATGAAATCGAAACTCTTCCCCCAATGTAAACAAAGGATTCATCCGGTTTTAAACTATTATTCTTTAACCGGATGATACTGAACTCCGGGCGACATACACAACCCGACCCGCAAAGTTGCCGCTTTAGGAGTCCAGGGGGGCGAAGGGGGGGGAGCCCAAAAACAAACAACGCATCAAGAGACCAAAACAAAACTGAGCAGTGCGACGCCCAATCGTGACAAAACGATCCACTGCCAACGCAGACACAGAAAGAAGCATCCCGCAAGCAATGTCGCAGCGGAATCAGCACCTCACCGACGCCATGTTGCGAAAGCCTGCGACAACAACACCCAAACAATTCCAAACAACATGGTGCTTTGGCAAAGATTGGCAACATGCAGGCGGGGCTAGAGACCTTCAATCAGCAACCGTGTTCCCCGGAATCCTGCCATTCCGTTACACTTGCAAAAGTATTGCTTTTTGTTAAAGCTGCGCAATTTTTCGCAAAAAAGGTCACTGCAGCAATCTCATTTTCGGGGCCGTAAACACATTGGCTTTTTGGACTCTAAGAGGTGGTCCTCCCCAGTAGACCAAACAGGGGAACCATTTCAAGTGGGTGGTCAAGTGGTGATCTGGCGAAAAGCCACCAACGAGAGAAAACACCACTGGCATAGTCCTGGTCGTGTGATTGGTGCGCAGGTTGACAAGGTGTGGTTTGCGTATGGGTCTAGGTTTATCGTTGTGCCCCTGAACAAGTGAGACATGTCGAGGAAGAGATAAAGGATCTTGCAGAGTGGCTGCTGCACTTGAAAAAATTGAGATCCACTCTGAGACAAAAAGGGGCTGGAAACATTGTTGAGCTTGATCATGGTGAGAAGCCACCGGAACATGAGCGTCAGCATGTTTTGCATGATGAATATGAGAATGTTGGTGACAGAAATCATGAAGATGATGATGGTAGTCGCCCTCATGGCTCAGTTGGTATGGCGTCACTCTTGTGTCGCTGACAGACTGCCGGTGGTGGTTCGAATCCCCGCTGGTCCGTGAGTAAGACTCAAGTGTCCGGACCGTGCCTCAGAGCTGAAACGTCCGTCGACGCAAAAAAAACATGAAGATCATGATGTTGATGTTAACATGGGAGGAGATGCTGACAAAAATGATGATGATGATCGACATGACAGACATAATGACCACTCACTGGGAGGAAACATGAATCAAGACCAAATGAATCCTGGGAGTTCTGATTCTTAAGGGGAGACAGCCTTCCAGAGCGGTGAGTCGATCAAGACATAGAACAGGTGCCACGCCATGACACGTATGCGATACCACTACATGACATATCACAAAACCTTGTTGGAGCTGGCTATGTGTAGAATGACAATCGGGTACCAGTGGAGGGTACGGTCCCATCCGCAACTCGCAGCTATCAAGAAGCAAGGGAGAAAAGAGGTGACGAGAGAGTGGGACTCGCAGTTCCCTACACACATCAGGATCCAAGTATCCCCTAATGCACCATCTCGCTTTCAACTTGGTATGAGGACTCCCATCTTCAGAGGCAAAAACAAACCTAGATTCTAAAGTCCTGTTCCGTCCAATCATGTCCAAAATTCTGTTGGCATCAACCCCAGTATGAACCAGAACAGCCCCAGAGTCAACCATTTTGTTCCATTCTTTCCTCCTAGCGCACTCTAACTCTTCACGCGTTTCGGAACTAAGACTTTTGGGGTTGGCCATCACTCTCGAAGTCTTGTCTTCTTATGGGTGGCGGCTGCGGATTGCGGATGTGGAAGCGGCATTTCTCAGGGGTGAAGACCTGAAAAGACGCACGGGAAGGATTTTGGTGAAACCTCCTAAAGATGGTATTCCGGGTGTGAATGATGGTGAGCTGGTTGAATTGATTAAACCGGTTTATGGATTGGTTGATGCTCCCCGTTTATGGTGGGAATCCCTTTCGAAAACTCTTGTTGGTTTGGGAATGAAAGCGTCTGAGTTGGGTGGTTGTATGTTTTACAAACGGGATGATGTTGGTAATCTTATCGGGATCATTGTTTTCCATGTTGATGATTTGATCTTTGGAGGAAACCAACAATTTTTGAATGAAGTTTTTGAACCTTTGAAAGCGAAATATCCTTTCAAGCATGTGAAGGAAGGGTCTGTGAATTTTTGGGAAAGCATTTGGTTCAGAAGGGGGACATGAGCATTGTGATACTACGCATATCAGCTTGATTGTGTGCATGTCTCCAAAGAACGCAGGAAGGACAAAGAAATGGACACGACGGGCCAAGAAAAAGGTCAAATGCGTGCGGTCTTGGGGGAGTTGAACTGGTTGGTGACGGGATCTAGGTCTGATCTGGCGGCAAGCTGTTCCTTGTTACAACAGAGAGCTGTGAAGTCAATAATCAAAGACTTGTTGGAGCTGAATTGCGTTGTTTCCATGGCTCGAGAGCACGCTGCTGTAGAAATTCATGTCAAACCCATAAATCCTAAAGAACTAGAGATTTGTGCATGGTCGGACGCGTTGTTTGCGAATGCTGAAGACTGGAAAAGTCAAGGAGGATACATGATTTGTGTTACTACACCAGATCTGAGGGAAGATAGATGGGCTCAGATTTCACCATGGAGATGGAGAAGCTTCAAAGAAGAGAGACAAGTAGCTTCAACCCTGGGAGCAGAACTTCTTACACTGTCTAGAACCATAGCTGAAGCGAAATGAATGAGATCTTTATGGTGTGAAGCAAACTTCGCTGGCTATGATCTTCAAGAAGAGCAAATATGGACGAGCAGAATACCAGTGACTTTTGCAATTGATTCCAAACCCGCTTTTGACTACATATGCGGGCAAACTATGACCATCGAAGACAAGAGGTTAGCCATTGAAAGGTTGCTGGTGAAGAGAGATGTCAAAAAGGAAGGAGTTGAAGTCAAATGGCTTCCTACGGAGCACATATTAGTGGACGACCTAACAAACTTGGGAGCGCCAATGGAACTCCTACACAAGGCCCTTAATGAAGGAAGAATGATATTGGTGGAAAATCCAGTAATCATTCAATGGATTGGAAAGAAAAAGAAGTGATTTTCTGTTTATTTTCTCGTGTCTTTGGCGTTTGTCCTTTGATGCCCAGGGCCTTTGCATGCTAGGGTGTTTTTCTTTCTTTTGGTGGTTGTGGTTGGTGGTTGTCTTTTGGCGCTCTGGGGCTTCTGCCCGCCTGGGGTGTTCGTCTTCTTCCCTTGGGCCTTTGTGTGGTTGCGTTGGCGTTTGTCTTGTGGCATTTGTCTCTTGGCGCTCTGGGGCTTCTGCTTTCTCTTCCTCTTGGTGGCCGCGGTTGCCATTTGTCCAATGGCCCTCGGTGGCTTCTGCTTATGGTTGGTGTTGCGTTTTGCGCTTCGGGTCTTCTTCTTCTTCTTTCTTGGGCTTCTTCTTCTTCTTCTTCTCTTCCTTTTTCCTTTTCTTCCTCTTCTTGGCTTTCTTCTTTGTCTGTCTGTGTTCTCTGGTCTTCTTCCTGCTTCCCTTGCCTCGTGTCTGGCCTTCCCTTGTGCTTGGCTTGGTCGGCCCCACCTGACCTCTTCTTGTTTTTGTTCTTGTTCTTGTTGTTGTTCTTGTTTTTGTTCTTGTTCTTGTTGTTGTTGTTGTGGTTGTTGTTGTTGTTGTTGCTGTTGTTGTTGTTGTTCTTGTTCTTGTTGCTGTTCTTTTTCTTGTTCTTGTTCTTCTTCTTCTTGTTGTTGTTGTCGTTGTCGTTGTTGTCGTTGTCGTTGTCGTTGTCGTTGGCGTTGTCGTTGTTGTTGTCGTTGTTGTTGTGGTTGTTGGTGTTGGTGTTGTTGTTGTTCTTGTTTTGTGCTCAATTGTGTTGGGTAGGTGGTGGTGGTGGCCGTGGTGGCGGCGGCTGCGGCAGCGGCGGCGGCGGTGGTGGTGGTGGTGGTGGTGATCGGCGTTTGCTCGCCTTTGGTGTATGGTGTATGGCCAGCGTTTATTTACTGGCGTGGTGGTGGTTGGTGTTTGTTCGCCTTTGGTTTTATTGTGGTTGGTTGGTGGTGGCGTCTGCTCGCCTGTGGTGTGAGGCTAACGTTTGTTGACTGGCATGGTGGTGGTTGGCATTTGTTCGCCTTTGGTTTTGGAGTGGTTGGTTGGTGGTCGGCGTTTTCTCGTCTTTGGTGTGAGGTCAGCGTTTGTTCGCTGGCGTGGTGGTGGCTGGCGTTTGTTCGCCTTTGGTTTTGGCGTGGTTGGTTGGCGGTGGCGTTTGCTCGCCTGTGGTGTCCTCGTGTTTGCTTGGTGGGTAGATGGCTGGCATTTGTTTGCTTTGGTCCAGTAGCTGCTGCAGGTCTCGTAGTTGCGTGTCATGGTATGCTCTCTCAAGTTTGGGGAGTTGTCTAGGGCCCACACTCTTCTTGTCCTTCTTAGTGTGTCGGTCGATATGCTTCTTTGGAGGAATTTACGCGCGTCTGCCGGCGAAGCACGCTGAATTGAAGAAGTTCGTTGTATAGCGTCTGAAGTGTGTGGCTACTCTGGGTCTTGCTGGTGCTGGCACCCTAGTCCTTTCTAAAATGGTGTTTTGTGCTGCTGTAATCACCCCGCGTGGCGGATCTGGTACCATTGCTCTGGGCTGTTGGTGTGCTCCCGTTTGTTAGCACTACCTCGGAAAGTGGCCTGTTATTTTGTAGAAATTGGCCCGAGAGCAGGCTGCGAATCTCACCTTGCATAGTGGTATGGTGTTGCCCGTGACTGCGGTGTATAGTCCAATGGTGCTTCCTCGCGTGGGTTTGATTTTTCCACCGAGCGGGTTTCAATCGGTTGGTGTCTTGGGTGTGGCCTCTTGATTTGTGCTTGGCTAAAGGTTGGTGCTTAGTCATACTTGGCGATTTTAAATCCTTCTTTTCTTGTTCCTGTTTCTGCTTAGAAGGCCACCGGAAGCTGGTGGGGTGGTGATGTTTCCGGAGCTGACCCTGATATCTGCTGGTGGAGGTTGTGCCTGTGGATCACGGCCATTGCTGTAAGTCATTTAATCAACCAACCAATTAACCTATTTTCCATTCCCATCAAAATATCGAAAATAATAAACTAATAAAATAATATTAAAAAAAATATTTATTAAATAATATTTAATTATTATTTCACGAAAGATAGCTCCAGAGGGGCTACCTTGAGTTTTACTTTACGAAGTAAAGGGGAGGGCGGCCAGCCCCGTTACCTGATTATTCAGGAGGTACATGCATGAGTATTGAGCACATTTATATGCGCCCTTCAAGGCTCAAGAGGTATATAGAGTAACCCTGTAGACAGAGCACTGACCGGCAACACGCTGTGTATAAAAGGTGCTGTCATTGGGGAAGACGCCTTAGCTGATCTTGAAGTAGCCGCTAGGGCCCCTCTTCAAGTGGTAGCGGAGCAGTGATCCCTTATTGAGGGTGAGCTGCAGGTAGAGCCTAAGCAATGGCACGCCATGGCTATGATGATGATGACTTCGACATTGTCGATGCAGATGGATGGAACCAATATGACTCTTATGCAATGAGAAGAGCACCCCAGCAGACACAGATTCACATGACGCAACAAATGACCACAAAGGTAGCTCCAGCATATGATGGGAGAACTAGTTTCTTTGCTTTTGAAGATGCAATTGATGACTGGTGTGACATCACGGAGTTAGAACCTGAGAAACGTGGTCCAGCCTTGCGCAATCGACTGGAAGGAGATGCTCTACAATACAAGAGGCTATTGGATAGAGATATGCTCAGGGATCCCAATGAAGGAGTGAACTATTTCAAAAGATTTCTACGACCTCATTTCATCAAGGGTGCCCAGAACGTGTTCTTATACCGTTTCATGCAGTTCATGAAGTTCAACAGAGGAACTATGGATCTTCAGAAGTGGATGACTAGATTTCAACTCACTGGTAATAAACTTATTGAGTCTTGGATGGATTTACTTCCAGAAGCAACAGTGACTAGTCCTGAAGCAATCCTGTTTGTTCAACAAAAACGTCAAGAACATGAAGGAGATCAACAAGAGAGAGCTGAAGTAGCAGCAGCCTCAGGAGCAGCTCCTCATGTAGTTGTTCCATGGTCAGATGAACTGGCATTGGTGGCATTCAGACAATATCAGGAAAATCGTAGACAAGCACAGAGACAAGCATTCCCACTGTGTGAAAATTTGCTAGCATTGATTTTTGTAAGTCTAGCAGACCTGACACAGGATCAGAGAAACACACTCATAAGTATCATGACACATCGTGGACGAACCCTCGATCAATACAACATTCAAGAACTACGTGATCTGTTTTTGGAAATGTTTTGTACTACCAAAACAGCAGTTGACAATCCAATGATGCAACCCTCTGGCATGGCACAGAGAAGATCTTTCCTCGTACTGGATGAAGGTGAATTAGAAGGAACCGACGGCTATTGGGCCGAAGATGATGAAGACGGCGCAGAAGGATTCCTGGATGCTTTAGAAGATGTTTTCTGGGTTTATGATAACGCTGACTACACATGATATCAGAGAAGGTTCCAAGGCAGACAGACCAGACGAGGCAAAGGTAAAGAAAAGAGAAAAGGAAAAGGAAAAGGCAGAGGAGGACGAAGGTTCTTCAGATCAAGGAAAGGAAAAGGCCGAGGAAAAGGAAGAAGGAAAGGCCGTGCTCACATGGTGAGTGAAGAAGGTTATGAAGAAGATTGGCAAGAAGAAGAATGGAATGAAAACTATGAAGGCTATTGGGCCGATGATCAAACCTGGAATGATGGCTATTGGGCCTATGATGATCTGTACTACATGGATGAGTATGGATACTTCCAGAAGAAAGGAAAAGGAAAAGGAAAAGGAAAGAAAGGCAAGAAAGGCAAGAATGATGATGGCAAAGGAGGAAAACCAGGAGATGGAAAAGGCAAGTCAAACTATGTTTAACCTCAGGCCACATCAACTCCTGCCATACAGAATCAATAAACCCAACAAGCTCATTATTCTTCTACGGCATCAAGTTCTGGTCATGGTCTCTTTGCTTTTGCAAGAACTGAACCATTACGTGTTGATGTTGCAGAGACAGAACCAGCACGTGTTGATGTTTTGACATCCACGTATGCAGCACAAGATGTACAACGACGCAATCGTCGTGGAGGACAAAACCAACGTGATGTAACAGCACAACAAAACAGGAGAAGATTCCCTGTTCTGGTTGGAGAACTTGATGCACTTCGACGAGGTGTACAACGACGTCCAGCTCGTGTGCCCAGGCAAGGTGGTCTTCAAGAAGGTGAGGCTTCATGGAAGTCATTGGCAAAAGGCACATCATTGTTTTCATATGGATGCTCTACAGAGATAGAGGAACCATCAGAGCAGAGTGCTTTTTCATTTCATACTGTACAGACTGATCTGGTATGTGAGAAAGGACTAGCTTTTCATACAGAGAATTCTGCACCACCAACTGTATGCACAAGAGCTATGGGCTCTCGACGAGCAATTGAAACATTTTGCAGATATGTTGACTCACATCCCAACAGTGGACTCTGGTATGAAATTCAGCCAACAAGTTCAAGATTCTTCTTTGCAAATTCACAACAATCCAAATGTACTGAGAAGCTCGTGATATTCATGTATGATCATGGATGGAATACTCAGTTCACAGAATTCGACATTGTCGAAGAAGGTGATGTCCCATTGTTGATGTCACTTCTACAGATGAGAAACCTTGGATTTCAATTTGAACTTTCTCCAGAGAAGGCTTATTTGTCCTGTGCACGTATTGGCATGAGAAAAATGGTTTTGAGGACAGCCATCAGTACTCATCTCATTCTCGACCTACAAGATGTAGCATGGTACATGAGCCAAGTTCATTTCAAGACTCCTCAAGTCAAGAGTTTCTTTTCACAACACGATCACTTTGAGTACAGCCAGATTGCTGTCAAACAAGATGATCATGAAGGAGAAGCTTTGGTGACTGGTGACTATTGGCAAGTTGATCCATTACGTCGTGAACTCATCAGGCACCACAAGGACAAGAGGAAGAATCTACATGAGATGAATCGATCAGATGAGACTCCAATTCCAAAAGAACAACTTCTTGATGAGAGAGAGACACACCAAGAGTTCCAGAAGAGCAAGAAGAAGGTTCTTCACAAGGACAACTGGTGCACAGACAGGAAGAGGTTTTCTGAACAGAGTGAAGAGTTCTGGAAGAGCAAGACCATTTACAAGATCAAGGAGGACTACGTAATCCCAGATGACATTGTCAGAAGTGACATTGATCGTGCAAAGCCCTTTCGTGGAAACATTGATGATCTTTTTCACCCTGAGTCAGCCTCTTCAGTGCCATCAGGTGTACAGAAGAAGAAGCCACGCTCCTTACAGAAGGAGGAAGGCAACCCGATTTCGAAAGGACCAAGCTCGAAAAAGATTGAGGTAGGTCCACCTGCAGCCAAGAGACACGTAGGTAAGCAGAAACCTCAAGTTGTCGATGACTCTCAATCAGGTTCATCAAGAAAGAAGGTTGTTGTCTCCTATCCCAAGCTTGATGAGGAAGATGAATTTGACATAAGAGCTAGGGAGTTAGGTTTGGACAAAATTGATTCAGATGAACCTCAAGTCATTGAACCAAAACCTTCTGCACCTGCGCGCAACCGTGGTAAGCAAGATTCAGAAAGTCAAGTCGAGAAACTAGGTAGTGATGCTCTTGAGCCTAGGCGAGTTTCGATTCCACTACCTGGTAGTGAAGTGCAAGCCATGACACCAGCATACAGAAGGATGCTCAGGAAACTGGAGGATAGTGTGGAATTTTACAAGCTTCACATAAAACACTATCACATGTCCCCTACTCAATTCAGACGAAGGGCTTCCATGTTAGGACTTCCTGACTCTGTTTATGAGAAGTATGAAGAAATGTACAACAAGTGTCGTGTGTGTAGTACTTCAATTACACCACCGCCACGAGCCAGAATTTCAGGCATACGATCCACCAACTTTGGAGATGTTATCTTTGTTGATCATGCTGAAATTCAGTTGAGGAAGAACAAGTACATGGTGTTGCTTGTTCTTGATGGTGCAACCAACTTACTTTGGGCTACGGCACAAAACTCACTGAACAACAAGGGAACCATTCAGGCTCTAAGGTTGTGGACTGATGAACATAATTGTATGCCGAAAGCCATCGTAGGTGATGAAGCATTTTTTCAAGAAGACTTTCTGACTTATTACCGAACTCATGGTATCAAGGAATGTCCCTGTGGTTCAAGAACCCCATGGCCTAACAGAGCTGAATCAGCTGTCAGACTTTTCAAACGACAATGGCAAATCATGTCCAAGAACCTTGAAGATGATAGGTTCAAAGGAATTACCATTAGAGAAGCTGTGAAGCGTACTGTTTGGGCCAGAAACGCTCAACTCACTGTTAGTGGTTATTCTCCTTTGGAAATTACCACTGGTAGACGACCACCAGATCTTCTGGGCATTGAGACTTCTGATCCTGCTCAACTTAGTGTTGATCCTTTACCTGAAGACAAAACACAACTCGAGTTGCAAAGGTTAGCACTGAGGGCACATTAGGAAGCCAGACAAGCTGCTGACCTCAGACATGACATGGCCAAACGAACAATGCCATCAGATGGACCTTACAAACCAGGTGACAAGGTTTTCGTTTGGAGTTCCCCTGTCAATGCTAATGCTATTGCGTCAAAGGCATGGAAGAAGGAAATATGGATCAGAGGTACTGTTATCTCTCAAGAAGGTGCTATGGTCAATGTTCATGTTGACAACGCAGTCATGCGTGTTAATCAATCAAAGCTGAGACGTGATCATGATGAATGGCATGATGTTGCTGTTCCTGGACTTGACACATCAGAACCAATTCCACTTGCAGTTGAAGATGAAGATGACTATGAACCAGATATAGCTGAATATACTGAAACCTACTTAGGTGAACAAACTCACTGGTTCTGTCAAACTGGCAAGTGTGATGTTGTGGAACTTTTCAGTAGCAACACAGGTCTTAGTTGGCACATGGCACGATTGAACATGAAGGTTGGTGAACCCATTGATTACAAGCATGGTTGGAATTTCAACAGTAAGAAGAAACAAAACCAAATTTGGAAAACAACTTGAGAAGCTTGATCCTGAATATGTGTTGATCACAAATCCTTCACCAAATTCCTGGAAATACTCGGTATTCAAGTTTTGCCTTGATGTGATGAAATGGCAAGTTGACCGAGGAAAGGGTTTCTTGGTGATTGCACCACCTGATTCAGGATTTGCTCAATTCTTGGCTTGGAAGAAACTTCAGAAGGACAAAATCAAGTATCACATCGGTTGTTTCAACCTTGACATGACAAACTACTGTCGTTGTGATCCTCCAATCAAAAACTTGCGCGTGTTTTACAATCATGATGAAGACTTTGATATGTTGGAACCACAGCATGCCTTCAGTAGAGAAGGGAAGCTTTGGAATGATCCACAATGGAAGGTCTTACCATCTTACTTGTGTTTATTTATTGCGCAGTTCACACAACTTGTACCTTTGAGGGACATGAGACAGTATTTCTTGTTTGAAGATCTGTTGGAAAATTTTGATGATGGAGCATTGTGTGGCACTTCAATGTTTTTAGACCGTGAACCTGAGTGCTCGTGTTTGTTGCAAGACTTGCATCATGTTGAGACCTCTATTCCAGTGCCATTGAAACACATCCTTCCACAGAGGTTTACCACTCAGTTACTTGTTCAAACATTGAGAAAAATTGATCAGTTACAAAGGAGTACAGAGGCTAGTGTCAGAGAATCAGCTGACACCAGAATCATTGAATTGATTCCTGGACTTCAAGATGTCAGGAAAAAGACATTGCCTCAAATGTACTTTGAAGATTGCAGTGTGTTCAGAGGAACTTATGGAAGAGTGAATCCTTTGTTTCAACATCCTGAAGATGCTGTTTTACTCATTTGGAAACCTGGTGATTATGATCATGTTTATTTCATGTTTGTGTCACAGTTGTATCCACATCATGAACAATTCAAAATCCATGAATGGAGTATGATCGTCTTTTCACGAGAAACGACTGGTGCTATCAAAAGGAGAGTTGAAAATCCTCCTAGTTCAAGTAGCACTCCACCAAATGGTGACGATCCTATTCATCCAGATCAGCATGGTGATGTTCCACCAAACGATGATGAGATGTTGAGTGGTGATGAACCAGAAGATCCTCTGGATAATGATAATCAACCTGATTACAATACTGGACCTGATCCAGATGATGATGATGATCAAGAGTATATCATTCCAGATGATTATGGACCACCACCTGATGATAATTTGGATATGCCAGGAATACAGGACTCGGGGGAAACACATCAAGCAAGTTCACCATCAACTCCGTTTTCCAATCCTGACATTCCAATCGAAGAGATTGCTGATCCTGGACAAGATGACGATTCACCACCAGGACCTGATCCAACGTCAGAGCCTATCAGAGTTCAAAGGAAACAGAGACAGATCTCAACTGATTCTACTGATGCTTTACCAAAGGCAAAGGCAAAGGTGATTATCAAGAGGCCAAAGGTTCAATTACCAGGTCATGTTCAGCCAATTTCAGTTCCTACTCAGAAACCTCATGATGAAGAAGATGAAGGACCTTCACATGATCCTACTGCCTCAAGTTCACATGATAATACAATTCCATTGCCTACTACTACACCAACATCGTTCACGCCAGGTGATTGTGCGCAGCCAGCGCAACAGCAGTCTTCACAAGGAACACCAGAATTGGTATCATCACAAAACAATGATTGTGAAACAGAACCATATGAAACAGACGACACTCCTGTTTTGACTGAGGATGACATTGCTCAGCTTCAGGAGGAAGATATGGACACTGAACCTTATACATCAGACCACTCTCATTTTGTCGACATTGATGGTACTGTTTTTGTTCCATTAGGACCCAAAGTCCAGGCTGCTCCTGATTTTGGTTCATACGATGTTACTGGATTCAAACAGTTTGAATAGTATCTTGCCAAGAATGGAAAGAAGCAGCCAAAGGCAGAATCAATTATCACTCAAGAAGTCTTGAGAAAGTATGCTAAGGAGATCAAACAAGCCAAGCTTGAAGAATTCAGAAGTTTTCTGGATTTCACTGCCATGACTTTCAGAGACAAGAGACGTCATAAGATTGATAACTATGTCACTGGCAGATGGGTGCTTACCATCAAGGTTGATAAGGATGGATAGTTCAAGAAGTTCAAGGCTAGATAGGTATGTAGAGGCTTTCAAGATGCTCAAAAGTATGACTTACAGACTGACAGTCCTACTGCTACCAGGTATGGTTTTCGTGTGGCATCTCAGCATGCAGCCTCGATGTACTGGGATTTACTCCATGTAGACTTGAAAACTGCCTTACTTCAGGGGGAAACGTACGACTTAGACCGACGCGTTATCCATGTTCAGTTGCCTACTGACATTGGTTTGCCTCCTTACTTGGTTGGTTTGTGCACTCGTTCCGTCTATGGACTTGCGGACGCACCACGTAGATGGTGGAACCGCCTTGACAAATTTCTGATTTCGCTTGGTATTCAACCAACAAGAGCTGACAGGTGTACGTATGTATGCTATGATGGTGCTTTTAAGGAGCCAAAACGGGTTAGCTTTTCTGACTCTGAGGCAACAGAACCAGCACCTGTGACATACTACGTAAGCTCACAAAAGAGTGAGGAAACGCGTGATGAATCCTCCGACATTGCTGAGGAAGTTCATAAGTCTCTCTTGGTTGAAGAAAGATTGTTTTCAGCTTGCTATCAACAAACCCAAACATGGAAACAGAGAAAAGAGTTCAAGGAGAAGAAGGTTGAAGATTGTGCTTGGACTCCTGTTGTTGATGAAACCTTGTTGAAGTTTTTGGAATCTGTTGAACACAAGTCTGGTTGGTATCCTTTTGAAAATGGTCATGCTCAAGTTGCTTATCGTGCAAAAGCTTTGAGAACTCCTGATTCACATTATGATCGAAAGAAGTTTCACTTGAGGACTTCTATTGTGAAGAGGAAAGGAGTTTGGTGGTTACTTGAGATGAATCATGACATGAACAAGGAAAATGTTTCCACAAGTTTGGAAGAAGAAGCTGAAGTACTTGTTTCAGTCTTCTTACCTTCAGAGCGTACTTATCTTGCCACGACACCACAGCTGACACCTGAGATTGTTGAAGAACTCTTGGAACACTTCATGGACCCTGTGAATGGCAGTAATGCCAAAGGAAGAAAACCTATTGGCATGTGTTGTTTGCATGTTGATGACTTGTTCATTACTGGAACTCCAGAGTTTCTGGAGAAGTTCAAGAAAGTTGTCAAGTCACAATTCAAGATTGGTCATGAAGATGTGAATGACTTGATGTTCACTGGTCAACGTGTGAAATGGATCATTGATGAGAAGACCAAGAAGAAATCACACATCACTGTTGAACAGTCACTTTGTGTCAGTGAACTCACTGAGGTTGTCATACCTAAAGGTTTGAAGGATGAAGACAAATGTGACAAGGATCTCCACACTGCCTATAGATCACTCTTAGGTAGTATCAATTGGTTACAATCAAGAACTCAATTTCAGTCATGTTATCAGTTTTCACGTTGTGCTTCTGCCGCTGCTTCCCCCACCATAGGTGATTGCAAAACGCTGAACAAACTTTGCAGGCAAATTGTAGGTGACCCGATGGAACTTATGTTCTGGCCACTTCAAGGTGATCCTAGATTAGTTGCAATGCCAGATGCAGCGTTTAGGAACAACAGCGACAAATCCTCACAGCGCGCGATGGTTATTTTCATGGCTGAACCAAGAAAGGAAAAGAGCAAAAACACCAGAGGTTCTCTTATTTTCTTTGAATCAACCAAAATCAAACGAACCACGTTGAGCACAACTGTTGCAGAGTTGTATGCACTCATGAAGTGTTATGGTACATGTCAAATGTTGAGAGGACTGATCAAGGACATCACTGGACTTTCAAGTGAGATTCATATGAGGACTGATGCAAACAATCTTGTGACTACTGCCAGCACTACTCATGTTCCTGAACAACAAGAGACCATTCATATGATTCAGATGCTTAGGAAAGAAGCATGTTCAGGTTCCATTGCTGACTTGTCACATATCAGAACTCAATGGTGTTTAGCTGATTGTTTGACCAAGAAGTCTGCTAATCCTCAGAATCTTATTGATGCTGTTCGACAAGGTGTTCTTAAGGAAGTTGATGCTCATCCACCATTCAGATCATTACTGGAACACAAAGCTTACCTCAGGTCATGGTTGCCAACAGTTTGCAGTCATGTTGATTTCAGACATGATGTATTTCTGTTAGGTGACACCTTGAGGGATTCTTGACTATTTTTTGAATTTGTGCCTGCGGCTCAAGAGGCAGAGTCTCGAGGATCGTACTGTTTCTTCAACATGTCGAGCTCTAGCCGGTGGAACAGGACCTCAGCCGCAACATCTAGCGATCAGGCACAATCAAGCAATCGAGGTCAAGAATATCCTAGTTCTGGATTTGGTCAAAGACATTCAGCTGATGGATATGCTCTGAGAAGATCAGAGGAAATCCCAGCTGACAGATTTCGAACACCATCGACACTACCCACAGAAGACCATTTATCATTTTGCTATGATTACAGGCGCCAAACAGATTGGTTTCAAGCTCACGAGAGTGTGAGGAAGAAGAGAGAAAGAAAATTACATACATTGATGGGACCACACAACATGAAAGCAACTGACAGACATGAAATATTCATGGACGCCATCGCTTGGATTTTGCACTGGGGAACTAGTCATGGAGAATTTGATGAATCTCTGAAGTGGACTTCTAGTTTTCTGAAGTATCTCTGTGGCTTTACCACCCAAGCAGAAGAAGACTGGTTTGATGATCGATACAATGCCTTCAACGTGGACATGACCAGCTCATCGAGGAAAAATTATTATATGTCATGTAGCAAGAAATTATCAAATGTGTTGAGACATTGCAGAGACAAAACATTGTTCACTACCAGTGGAGCTATGAACATGTCCATATTGTTTGATCAGATGCAAGAGCACAATCCAAAGGAATATTACATGTCTGGAGCAGATTTTGCTGCCATGTTACTGTGTAATACAAAACAAAGATTCTTTGTCGAGATCTCCATGAGATGGAAGTGGTACCCATATAGCCCAGCTGCAGAATATCCATTCGACGTTCGTCTTGGTGCTTTTCAGGGACATAGCAACCAAGTTGTCGATCCTACTGTGTCACATCACCAATTGATATATGATGAGGCTATGAATTTGGGCTGGATTTTTCATGTCACTGATTCATGGAACTTAGACTCCATTCAACGATCAGGCCTGATGACCAATGTAAAAGGAAGTGGAAAAGGTGGAAGAGATGCAGTACACTTCATGTATCGCAATGACAATGGTCAGGGCTATATCAGGATGGCAGAGGGCACTAAGCCACCAAGAATTTACAGGCGACCGGTGTACCTCGTGTTGGATCCAAGTTTTATTGTGGACAACCAACTCTTCCTGACAAAGAATGGTGTAGTTCTATTTCATGGTGACGTTCCTTTCCAGTACCTCCATGTCAAGGAACACATTCCCACTATAGCATGTAATGTTATTCATCAAGGACGTGGTCATTCTCTACCTACATCAATTACAGGTGGTTCATGGCATACAAACACAACATGGAAACATGTTATGAAGGAGAAGGGTCCAACATTTATTCCTGGATATGACATTCCTGATGAAATCAGAATCACAGCATGGGAGCTCATGGGTCAACGAGTCCCACAAAACTATGGAAGATTGGTTTTTGGTACACCACTATGCAACGAGAATGATTTTGACCCTATTGTGGATTCAATTTATGGTGTAGCAACAGAAAGCTCTCATGAGAGAGAGGCATCTGCGCAAGATAATGAACCAATGAGGAATCCATATGAACAACCATCAAGAAGAGGACGCTCTCCAGAAAGAGAGGAACCTCAAGATGCATGGGAGCAACAACGCTCATCATCAGGAAGTTCAGAACCTCCACAACATGATGATCCTCAACAAGATGCTCAAGACAATCAACAAGAGGAGCCATCAGTGGAAGTCCAGGACGACCCAATGGGTGAAGAGGTTGTCAATCTCTGGGAAGCAGAAGATCCACCAGATGATATTGAAAACCCTGTTGTGGAACAGGCTACCAAAAGTTCAATTTCTGCATCGAATCCCTGGGTCCTTTTTGAAGCTGGTATCATTTGTGCACGAGAAGAGAATGGTGAACTCATCAAGAATTCCTCAGGAGAAAAGGTCATTGTTCTCAGGGAATGGAACCTTCTACTCACTCCACAGAAGATAGTACTTAGAGGGCAATCCATTAGTCGTGCTGATTGGGAAAAGCTTCCATGGACTGGACATTTATGCCTACTCTTCACTAGAGCTTGGGAGATTGGACGCATGTTGGCATGGTTCCATAAACAAGGAAATATTGAAGCCATGGAAGGTTATTTGGACTCTTGTCGACGACATTGGACAGACTGGATGCGAGGTCAAGTTGCACCATCAGGATGGGAAGACAGGTTCAATATCGACAAAGAAAACTGGAGAGAGAAGTTCTTGTTCTACGAGAGAGACTTAGCAATACAGCAGGACTTGGAATATCTCTCAGAAGCAGTCTTTGTCTTTTACACCAAGCATTTTGATCAGTTCATCAGAGAGAACAACAAACTCTGGGGAGATTTCTGCAAGAGAAAGAAGGACCGTGATGGAAACATTTTGGATGCACTGGAATTGAATACTCATGGGTATGACATGACTATTCCTGGAATAACAATTCCCATGAACAAGAGGACAGTCATCCCTGAACCTGAACGGCATTTCTCTTTTTCCACAAAAATGATAATCATGGCAATCGATTGAAGATGAAGCACCGTCCAACTTTTGCCATTTTACAGTCTTTGCTCTCAACAAGCTTCGACAATTTGTGGATAGCAGAAAGGAGTTGACAGCTCAATCCTACAGGTTCTTTGTTGAACATGCATACAATCAGTTCTTTCAGCACGAAGCATTCCATCAATCTGCCCGAGCACGAACAAGGGTCAGGGAATGTGGTTCAGGTGATTTCCATGTATCTACAAAGCTCGATGGCTATATCTGGATAACAGGAACAGAGAAGATTGCTCACATTCCAGAGAAGGAGAAGGAAAATGTGGACATGGAAGATCACGATGATGATGTTGCTGAAGGAGAACTTGAGTTTATGCCAAGATTACAAGTTTTTGTCAGGCCTCAGGAGGAGAAAGCGACAGGCTCTCAAGAAAGAGAGGAAAAAGGTGTATGCTCTCAAAAGAGACAGGAAACACCATCACAACCAGATGAGATGCTTGCATTGGAAAATCAAGAAGAACATGAAGAAGATATTTTACCTGATGCAAATCCTAGAAGAAATCCTGAAGATCGACATGGATAATTCTTGATCAGGTAACTCAAACCAGAGCATCGTAGCATCCTACATGAGATTACACTCGCAGGCCAAACCATCCTCGCACATGATGATTTTGAAGGAGGTCAACCCTTGCAGCGTGGTGACATCAGTTATTTCTCCTTATGGTTGATGATGACAGCATTAACAGATGTTTCCTTCTCAACATTTATGGACCGATATGTACCTATGATGGGTTATGAGATCTCCTGGGAAAAATATCATGAGTTCAAACTGGATATTGGAAAGGTTCTCAAGGACAATGAACACCTCACTACAGACAATTTCCTTGATGTTGAGGAGCCAGATTTGGTAGATGATGATCCAGAGACTCCTCTTCCTGATTTTCAAGGATAAGGTGTTGGTAATCCTGAATACAAGAACACTATTGAAAATTTGAACATTGAGGACAAGCATATTATTTTGGAAACCGATGATGACAAATTGGTTGAGTGTACTCTGAAATGGATCAGTATGTGCAACAAGAATGTTCAGCAAAAGATCAAGGATAGTTTTGTCAAACAAGAGGCACGACAGGAGGAAGAAGAAGAAGAGGAGATTGTTGTCGAAGAAGAAGAAAAAGATACACAGGAGCCACATGTCCCACCAGAAAGCTCTTTCGAGAAAGAGGAACAAATTCCACCTGAATGCTCCTTAGAAAAGGAGGAATCAGGGGAAAAGAAAACAAATATTCAAGATGATGAGACAGCTCCTGAAGTTAAACCTGCACATCGATTTTACTATGGTCAAGATATCACTGGAAACGAAGATGATTCAATTTTTCGAAAATTGAAGGATTGTTTCACAGATGGTTACCATGGTGAATGGGCAGGATTTTATAATCAAGGATATCCAGCGTCTTCGAAGCATCGACACATGTTCTGGCATGTAAAGTACAGGAAGATTATGTCTCCACACCAAGATTATTGGTACCATCTCACAGATGACCAATTGATAACTGAATACATTGCCAGACATCAAGATCAACAACCATCACAGGAACTAGATGAACTCAAGAACCACATCGAATATGGTTGTAGTGATCCAAGAATGCATCCTCTTCATCAACACAGAACAGAAGAATCCTCAAAAGAAGCAGAAAGAAGAATTGATGACGACTCTGGAAACCTCACAAAGGTACTTCAATTGTATGTTGAGGACCACAAGGTCTTGCCTTATTGTATGATCTTGCATAGCTTGGCTTACAGATATTTAGGTGGAGGCCTATCAGACCCAACATACAAGGATAGTGAATTTCCATACAGATCCTCTCCACAGATAACAGTGATGTTTTGGAATTTGGGAAACTGGTGCAGAAACAGATTTGACAAATGCCCGGTTCCAGAAAGATTTCAACAATTTATCCCACACATTGATTACACCATTGATGAAGACCATGAACAATTTGATGAGAACAAGACACAGTTCAACAATTACTTCATCAATGTCATCAAGAACTTTGGAGGACATCTTTTCATGAATTGTGAAGCTGGTTCACTTTATCCTCACAGAGAAAGACTCGAAGAGGTTCAGTTTAAAATTTGCTTCAATGACTATCATGATTTGATGGTGGCAGCTCGCATCGGAAAGGATGGCTATATCAAGCAAATTGCTGGATATTACACAAATAACAACGACACACGAGTTCGACAAGTCTCATGGGCAATCTTTGAAGTATCTTGGGGAAAGACAAAGGAACGTGATACAGATGACTTGAAAAGAGCCAGGATGAGAATGACACGTGTGTGCGTTTATTACGTTGGACAGAAGTATGCATCAGACTCTCCTGGTATTGTTGGTGAGTGTTTGGCTGTTATGGCTTTTGAATGTGCTAGATATCAAGTTGACTTCATCGCAGGTAATGGAAACAAGGCATGCTATTACACTACACCAAAATCTCCAGGTGTCCCTACATATCAACACAGCCTCATACAATTCTGAATTAACAGAATGATGGGTGTTGCAACACAAGCAATGCGCAAATATTATGATTCATCTTGCCCTCCAATCAGGGTCAAGCATTTCATTTCTTGCAGCTATCGTGATCTTGATTTTCTTGCAACACACTTGGATGGCATTACAACAGCAACATACACTGAAGAGCTCATGAAGAAGACAACAGGCAAAGGTGATTGCTGTATGCTTACAGTTGTTGAGTGGGGTCATTCACGTTTGATGTGTGAGGAATACCCAGAATACTTTGAAGATGAAGATTACATGAACTATGTGGGTGAATTTTATTTCAAGGTAAATGAAACTTGCTTACATGATGATCACAACATCTTTATGGTTGCTCCAAATGATCGTGATGCCAATAATCCAATTCTTGTTCACTTGGATCCTTCTGATATGTCATGGAATGAGCGACATCATTACAGACCAGCGAACATGAAAATGAAGTATGCTACCAAAAGAAAGGAAAAACAGAAGGAGAAAAAGAAAAAAGCATATGAAAATCAAGCATCAACGTATCAGGGCAACACAAGTTGGGGTGGATCCTCATCTTCTTTTCCAGACCATGGAGACCAAGTGATTGGCGATGAGTGAGTGTATACTTCTTTAACTGAAGATAACACAGCATGAGAGGCCTTGTACAATTTTTCTGTGCATCAACTTATTTCACACAGATGGCATATACTCTTTTAGATAGAGACAATGCCACAAGTGTCTGAACTTCAATTTAATGTAAATAGATATTCTTGTAAATAGAGATACTATAAACATTTATCTCCATGAACTTTCTGCGAGCAGACCACTCCGAATGGAGCGAACTCCAAAACTTACAAACTCCGAATAAGCAACTTTGGAGATCCGCTATTTCCGTTTACTTCGTGATTTGGTCAATTGTTTTTCATATGACCAGAATTTCTGAATCTTGCGAACCAGAACTTTTCAATTCGAACTTTCACCGGTAGAGCGAGGCATTTTGCCTGTGGAGAGACCGTGCGCGAAGCACCATTGGTCGCTACTGGGAAAATTAGCGAATCCGCTGTTCTTTTTCGGCATGTCTTTAGGACATTCGCTGCTGTCACGTGTTTTTCAATTCGAAGCCACTGCGTAACTCCGGTTTATTTTTGCTATTTGCCATTGTGTAGAAAAAACAGGAAGATACTCTTAATACCAATTGGGTACGACAAGGCGTAGTGCTCTACTCATTGCTTTTGAATTTATACCTGTGTTTTTGTTTCGACCTAATACCTACAGAGGTACATGCATGAATATTGAGCACATTTATATGCGCCCTTCAAGGCTCAAGAGGTATATAGAGTAACCCTGTAGACAGAGAGCACTGACCGGCAACACGCTGTGTATAAAAGGTGCTGTCATTAGGGAAGACGCCTTAGCTGATCTTGAAGTAGACGCTAGGGCCCCTCTTCACCCCACCCCTCCACACCTCCCACGCACTAAGAGCAGACTCAAAACATTGTAATTTACAGTATTTTTGATCTTTTCGGATCAAGAAACAACATTTTGTTACATGGTGAAACCTCCGTAAATACCAGTGTTTTTGCTAGGTGCTGGCCAAAAAACACTGTAAATACCGTGCTTTTTGCTACCAGAGGCAAAAAACATCGTAAATACCGTGGTTTTGGGCTTCCGACCCGCCAAACACATTGGTATTTACGGTGTTTTTTGCTCCGAGAGTTGCAAAAACACCCGAAAACACCAACTATTTGACGATTTTCGGCCACTACGGAACGCTGCAGGGGTAACACCAACAGCACCAACAACACCAACAACACCAACGACACCAACAGCACCAACGACACCAACAACACCAACAACACCAACAACACCAACAACACCAACAACACCAACAACACCAACAAGACACAAGCCAACAACACCAACAAGACACAAGCCAACAACACCAACAAGACACAAGACACAAGACACAAGACACAACACGACAACACACAACACACAACACACACACACACACGCACACGACAACGCGACAACGCGACAACACGACAACACGACAACACGACAACACGACAACACACAACACACAACACACAACACACAGCACACAACACACAACACACACACGACAACACGACAACACGACAACACGAAACACGAAACACACAACACACCACACACGACAACAGGACAACAGGACAACAGGACAACACGA